>JAVTVY010022344.1:0-96654 GCA_036873755.1 Hanleya hanleyi
ATGGAACTTTCTGAAATGGCGACTTCTGATTGGACAAGAGTAGCCGAGAATACATCTAACGGATAGGAACGAATATGACAGATACAAATGGTGGCCTCTGATTGGACAAGAATCTTCTTGAATTGTAAATATACCCAACGCGGCTCCCCCAGCGTGGGTATGATGTAACATTGGGGAGAATAAACTATATGAAAACACTTCTTGTTGTTGTTGTTCTCTCATGTGTCATCCTTGTTGTTGTTGTTGCTGATGTTGTTCTCTCTCCGGTCTATATCATGGCGTTATGTTAGAGTGTTAAGGTGTAACGACGGGCGTTGACGGGCGTCACTGCATTTCGAAGAATTAGTGACAATTCCATGGAATATCAGAGCTTCTGAGCTATTTCACCAGGGCGTTGAAGCATTAAGAATGGCGTTGGTGGGCGTTGCTACAAGATGACACCTCATACGACGCATTCGCACCGCGGATGGTCCATGTCTACACCAAGTAACATCCTTCACTGCTAAAAAATGCCCACTTTCGCTACTACTCGTACTGATGACGTCACCAATGACGTCACAGATGCTGTGGCTATCCCTCAAATTGGGGTCTACACCCCGAGAGCTACAACATGACACCTCCCATGACGCATTCGGACCAAGGATGGTCCATCTCTACACCAAATACCATCCTTCACTGCCCCAAAATGCTCACTTTCGCTACTACTCCTACTGATGACGTCACCAATGACGTCACAGATGCTGTGGACAGCCCTCAAATCGAGGTCTGCACGCCGAAAACTACAAGATGACACCCCACACGACGCATTCGGACTGAGGATGAAGCATCCCTACCCCAAATACCTTCCTTCACTGCCCCAAAATGCACACTTTCGCTACTACTCGTACTGATGACGTCACCAATGACGTCACAGATGCTGTGAACAGCCCCCAAATCGGGGTCTACACCCCGAGAGCTACAAAATGACACCTCCCAGGACGCATTCGGACCAAGGATGGTCCATCTCTACACCAAATACCTTCCTTTCACTGCCCCAAAATACCCACTTGACTTACTACTGGTACTGATGACGTCACCGATGACGTCACAGGTGACGTGAACAGCCCTGAAATCGGGGTCTACACTCCGAGAGCTACAAGATGACACCTTCCAGGACGCATTCGAACCGTGAATAGCCCATCTCGACCCCAAATACCTTCATGTACTGCTCCAAAATGGCCACTTTACTTACTACAACCAACTGCGCATGCGCAGATTAACGCGACTTGCACTTAAAAACACACCATTCTGACTCTAACCCACACAAGCTTCACTTTGACACCTTCCACGACCCATTCGGACCCATAGCGGTCCATCTCTACCCCAAACACACACCCACATACCCCCCAAAATGCCTGATTTCTCTACTACGGCCAGACTGCGCATGCGCATATTGACGCGACATGCATTTAAAAACACGCCATTCTGACTCTACCCCACACAAGCTTCACATTGATACCTCACACGACCCATTCGAACCGTGAATAACCCATCTCTAACCCAAACACACACCCACATACCCCCCAAAATGCCTACTTTCTATACTACGGGCCAGGCTGCGCATGCGCAGACTATTGAACACGGACGAACCATTAGTGTAGTCAAGTGCTCCTCCACGAGAGCTTCAAAATAAGACCTCACTCGACCCCATTGGACCATTAGGGACTCACCTAGACTCCAACATGTCCACCCCGTATGGCCCTATACACCCATAGCCATGCAGTATAGGCCTATGGGCCTACCCAGGCCTCGGTGACTTTTTTCAAAAATTTCACCGATTCGCTCCGGGACACTTCCTATCGTGTTCTAAATGACGAGACGTGAAAAACAAATCCAAACAACCCTACCGCAAATGTATAGAAGTACGTTTCCCAGGCGGACAAACATTGATCCTATACCCCCAGTATGGGACTATATGGGGCTATATCGTACTTTTTCAAAAATTTCACCGATTCGTGCCGGGACACTTCCTATCATGTTCTAAATGACGAGACTAGGAAAACGAGACCCCACAACCCTACCGCAAATGTATAGAAGTACGTTGCCCAGGGGGACAAACATTGATCCTATACCCCCAGTATGGGACTATATGGGGCTATATCGTACTTTTTCAAAAATTTCACCGATTCGTGCCGGGACACTTCCTATCATGTTCTAAATGACGAGACTAAGAAAACGAGACCCCACAACCTATACCGCAAATGCCGAGAAGTAGGTTTCCCAGGGGGACAAACATTGGTCCTATACCCCCAGTATGGGACTATATGGGGCTATATCGTACTTTTTCAAAAATTTCACCGATTCGCTCCGGGACACTTCCTATCATGTTTGTCTTGACGAGACTAAGAAAACGAGATCCCACAACCTATACCGCAAATGTCGAGAAGTAGGTTTCCCAGGATGGTCCTATACCCCCCATACCCCATATAGGCATTTTCACGTAATTTAGAAAAAAGTCCGTGTTCCGTATTTTTTCAGGAAATTTTTTACATGCATCCACCCTGGAACTAGGGGGAGATAACTCTCTTGATAGGCAAGCCCCGTTAATCCCGGCGACCTATATACCCCCCATACCCCATATAGGCATTTTCTCAGATTTTTCGATAAAGTCCGTGTTCCGTATTTTTTTTTTTTCAGGAAAAAATTTACATGCACCCACCCATAACTGGATGCCCCTTCACATAGGCTTCACTTTGATACCTCACTCGACCCCATTGGACCATTAGGGGCTCCCCTACATCCCAAAACGTCTATTTCCATACCCTTTTCCCACAATTCCCTGTCTGCGCATGCGCAGAATGGTGACAACGCTCGAGCCACTAGTCCAGTCAGATGCCCCCTCACATAGGCTTCACTTTGATACCTCATACGACTCCATTGGACCATTAGGGACTGCCCTAGCTCCCAAAACGTCTATTTTCATACCCTTTGGCCACCGCGCATGCGCAGAATGACGCTATTTCAACCCCACACCCAGCCCATCAGATGCCCCTTCACATAAGCTTCACATGGATACCTCACTCGACCCCATTGGCCCATGAGTGGCTCCCCTAGCTCCAAAACGTCTATTTTCATACCCTTGGGCCACCGCGCATGCGCAGAATGCCGATAGTTCAACCCCACACCCAGCCCATCAGATGCCCCTTCACGAATGCTTCACACTGATACCTCACTCGACCCCATTGGACCATTAGTAGCTCCCCTAGCTCCAAAACGTCTATTTCCATACCCTTGGGCCACCGCGCATGCGCAGAATGCCGATAGTTCAACCCCAACACCCAGCCCATCAAATACCCCTCACATAAGCTTCACTTTGATACCTCACTTGACCCCATTGGACCATTAGTGGCTCCCCTACATCCCAAAACGTCTATTTCCATACCCTTGGGTCACCGCGCATGCGCAGAATGCCGATAGTTCAACCCCACACCCAGCCCATCAGATGCCCCCTCACATAAGCTTCACTTTGATACCTCACTCGACCCCATTGGACCATTAGTGGCTCCCCTACATCCCAAAACGTCTATTTCCATACCCTTGGGCCACCGCGCATGCGCAGAATGCCGATAGTTCAACCCCACACCCAGCCCATTAGATGCCCCTTCACGAATGATTCACTTTGATACCTCACTCGACCCCATCGGACCATTTTATCTAGGGACTACTTTTTCTCCGCGGAAGCTTTTTCCCGAGACCGAATCACCGCCAAAACCGCTGCCAGACCGCATCACCGCGGAGGAAAACATCCTGAATACATCCCCTCCAACAATTGGAACTCTCCTGTGCTGGAGGTAGCTTTTGGTCCTTCTGCCGGAACTATACTGCACTTGACCTCCCCAACCTCCCCGTGACCTCCCCTGCATCCAAAGTGTACAGATGGCGCCACCATAGGAAGTTGTGACGTCATAGTTACATCCGGGGAGAATAGAACTCAAATCACGCTTACCCTACTACTATTCTGGATGTCAGTTGTGAGCTGCATGCAACTTATGCCTCACGTGGACCAAATGGTCATGGTCTCAAACAATCACGAGCAGAGTTCGGTGTAGTCATACCTACCTGTCAGAAGGCTTACTGATAAACCGACGAGTACCGAAATCATCAAGCCGATGAAACCATACCAGTAATGAGAAACGGCATAAAGATTCTCCAATCCGACCCTGAAAATGGAAATACATGTGTACTCTGCATCTATTCAGTTCTCATTCTTGTGTTTGTTCTCTTTAAGCAGTGGGCTTGATTGTTTGTTTTCCCGCATCAGTGGACTTGCCAGATCAAATTAAATATTAGCTATTGAAAAGTAACTCTTGCTAAGTGAAGCCCAAAAACAATTGCTGTAGGGAAGATACCCGTGTTGGAATCGAACCAAGCACCAAATCACTTCCTAGATAGCTCCAACAACTTACTTCCTCTGATAGTCGGGAGTTTGATGGGAGTCGAGATTGCATTCACTATCCATTCATGTTCTTGAAAATGTCAATGCTCTTCTGATTTATACCTAATAGTCCAGTCAAACTGAGGTTTGACCCACCACAAATTGCAACAGAATTGTTTTTGCTGCAGTGCATTTCCGAAAGGTGTCTAGAATAACATACTAAAAGTCTACAAACAGATATGCATGGGAAATATATTAAATTTCAAGTTGAAATTTGGTGTATTTTTCGCGAAACTTCATTGTTTACCTGTCTCTTGCTCCTATAAGAAAACCATGTACTTGGTACTAAGCGTGAAAGAAATGGGTCATTACTTACATTCATTCCATTCGTTATCATATCAAGGTTATACTCAGCCTAAAATAATACCCTTGCACGAAAATAGTTATGAAGAAATTCAAAATGGCGGATGTCTGGGGTCATTCTAAATCTGAACTTTTTACCATTTTCGTGACAGTCCAGGCTGTCTATCTGGATTTTTTTAGCTAGACCCAAAACAAATTGCAAGAGAATTTTTTCCATTGGTATATATTTCTAATAGGTTCCCAGAACAACATACTAAAAGTCTACCAAAATCTATTTGGTGGAGATACGACTTTTTTTGAAAACAAAGATGCGCCATTTTATAATAATAATAGGCTATTATGCCTTATATAAGCAAGGTAGAATATTGTTTTTTTCCGTGAATAAGGACAGTTTATCACCCAGAAATCCAATTAATGCATGACCCAGGGTACAGTATGCCATGGTGGTGAAAACATGTGTCTTCCCGGTGGATTTGCTCATAAGCGTAGATAGCAAACTGATAGTTCAGCATCAGGCTATATTATACATGGTAATATTCAGTCAGTTAACATTTTTGCCATTAGCATAATCATCTGAAAGAGGAATTCTCTCCCAAAATAAATGAAATGACAAACTGTGATATATTTTCCTTCAGCCGATAGCTGTCACAGACAATATCTTCACAAACCCACTCATGGAGATATCTCTCTATTATCACAACAATGCCTTGTTGAAAAATACAGCTCTGCAAACCATTAATGATCTATGGCAATTGTGTGTCAGATATGTTTTGACGAAAGAAGAATAATTATGCAGATCCTATCATCTAATTATCAAACAAATAATAATCTAGATTATAGGCAATCTTGATATTCTACCATGACGTTCTACCATGCCATTTACCATGTTTCATTTTACATTTTCAACAATATAGGCCATGCTCCTACAGATGCATCTTCTTCAGCTGCAATCTTTCTTGCAGTTGCACCTGATAACCTCAAAGAGTGCCAGTGGAACTGGTGGGAGTTCAGTTTTCACAAAGAGAAGCCGTCCACCCTCATTCTTGTGGCTGCAATTGATGGTCTTCCCCTTTCCACTCTAAACACGAGAACCTTGATAATCAGCTGATGCTGATGTTGGTGGAAGGTTTTGAATGCCAGTATGTCGGCACCTCTTCCCACTTCCCTTATATGTGTTGTAATTGTACCAGCACATATATGGTTCGTTTTTGTTACAGGAACGCTTGTATCTCATGCAGCCTATTGTTTCGTCAGGGTTACCATTGTATAAACACACAAGCACCTGCAATAGATAAACTCAATCGGGGCTCCCAATGGCCTGGTTGAACACTTCAGCTTGTTGGCGAAATAGCTCATTGAGCGTTGTTTTCTTTACGGCCGCACATTTACCAATGCCATATGGTCAGTATACTGTGTCAAAGCCCTGAATGGCATGCAGCATATTTGTGCAGACTTACATTCCCAGCACAGCCTTTGTCTTCCTGACATTCCAAACTATCCGTTTCTTTGCATTCTCTTGGCTGAAAGTAGCTGCCATTCTCACCCATGTCTGCATGGAAACAGAGCAGAACTAACAGGTCAATATCATAACCAACCAAAGTGTTGATGCTTTCAGTCGATTAAACGGCAGCTTTTAAAATAAAAACATCTGCATATGAAACATCCCGCCCTTTCCAACTGGGCACTCATAAGAGTAATGAACTGCTACTTGTTGACGTTGTTTGATAGGAATTCGTCTTTCTTTGACTGAATGACCATGTTACTAGAGAGGCCGGAGAGTTTGGAATGTCAAGAAGACAAAGGCTGTGCTAGGAATGCAAGTCTGTACAAATATGTTGCTTGTGCATGCCATTCTGAGCTGTGACACAGTATTCCGACCATATGGCATTGACAAAGGTGATGCCTTGAATAAGACAACTGTCACTGAGCTATTTCGTCAACAAGCTGAAGTGTTCATCCAGGTCATGAGAGTCCCGACGAAGGTCATTTATTGCAGCAGCATAGAAAACGCCTATATGTTTATACAGTAGTAACCCAGACGAAGGAATTGACTTGAGGGGAAGACCATCCATTGCAGCCACAAAAATAGGAGTGGACAATTCAATCGGTTTCTCCTTGCGAAAACTGATCTGCCACCAGCTTCAGGGGTTACTTGAGGTTATCAGGTGGAACTGAAAGAAGGATTGCAGCTGAAGCAGATGCGCCTGTAAGGATCATGGCCTGGATTGTCCAAGTGTGTGTGGAGAATGCAAACGACTGAGCTGTGCAAACTCATCAAAGTCAGACCTTTGAAAATGACATTGGCGAACACTGGTATTGGGATTGATAGTGCTGTGAAATATTCTTCAATATGGCAGTGTTCATGAGGAATAATAATAAAAGACATCAACTATATGTATGAAAAGTCAATTCCCCTAGTAATGTTACCATGAACCAGAATGTAGAATGAAACTTGATAAGGGCTGTTCCAGAAAAACATATGTACCCTCCCCCCCCGGAAGGCACTTCTGTTAGCACCCACCCACCATCATATTTGATTTTTCAGTTTTTGTAACCACCCACAACAGCAGAACAACGATTCATAGACCCACCAATAACCTATAATTTTTTCTCTAAGCTGGAGACCACCCACCCACATTTTTTATGAGAAACCCGGAGACCACACACCCACAATTTTTTTATGAAAATTAAAACCTGAGACAAC
Organism: Hanleya hanleyi; assembly: GCA_036873755.1. NCBI lineage: Eukaryota > Metazoa > Mollusca > Polyplacophora > Lepidopleurida > Hanleyidae > Hanleya > Hanleya hanleyi. The sequence continues at coordinate 7,482 of JAVTVY010022344.1, forward strand.
CCACCCACATGTTTTAAATGATCCCCAAGGTTTCCCGACTTTCGGACGTCGGCTTCAGCCATCTCCGCGGTTATGTGACGAAGGGAGATAACTCGTGGCGACACTGTCGCCACTCTCGTTAGTTTCGTTTTCTCCGGTGAGACGGTCACTTATCGTTACCTGCTTTCAGTGGACAGAGATTGCCGAAAAATCTCCATTCATAGAGAATTCACTGCCACTTGACAAAGATCTTCGTAACGTGGTATTTCATTGGATGAAATATCTTTGACATGGACGCCTGTCCAATGAAAAAGCACGGTATTCAAGATCACCTTTGTGTGGAGTCACAGTGCGCCAGTTAACAACAACAACGACCACAAACGTTGGTCGCGAACTCGGGACAAGATTCGAGGATTAAAATAAGTTTATCTAGATACATAAATAATGAATACTATATGCCTCAAAAGGATTTGAGGGACCACACACAGAAGCATTTTACAAGTAATGAATCCAACCACCCAGAGAAGTGGTTTATTTCAAGATACATCCACCTAGACCAGCAAAATTTTTACGACAACAACCACCCACATATTTTTTTTTTCTTTGCCGTCCGGGGGGGTACATATATTTATCTGGAACAGCCCTAAGTTATGCCGTCAACTTTGCCTATAATTCAAAGTATTATTTGTTTGATAATTAAATGATATATTAGGATCTGCATAATTATTCTTCTTTCATCAATAACATTTGTCTTACAAACAATTGTGATGGATCATAAATGTTTGGCAGATTGTCGTTATATATCTGAACTATTTGCTAAACACGACGTTGAATCTAATTTCTCTCTCTCTAATAATTGGCAAGGCTGCATTTTTCCCCCGCAAGGTACAAACACTATTGAATGTCGGACCGGACACTGGCTACGTGCTTGTGATAATAGAGTTATATCTCTGTGATTGTCATAGGTTGAAAGAAAATATATCACAGCTTCTCAGTTACCATTCGGATAACAATGCTAATGGAAATAATGCCAACTGGCAGGATATTACCATGTATGATTATATACCCTGGTGCTGAACTATCGTTTTGCTATCTACTTTTATGAGCAAATCCATTGGGAATGCAAATGTTTTCACCAACAGAGAATAATGTATCCTAGATCATCATGTATTGGTTGGATTTCTGGATGATAAACCTGTCCTTATTCAGAGACCAACCAATATTTTCTACATTCTTATATGAAGCATGATGGTGTATCTTTGTTTTAGAAAAAGTCGTATCTTCACCAAATAGATTTTAGTAGACTTTTAGTATATTGTTCTGTGGACCTATTAGAAATGCATACCGGTGAAAAAATTCTGCTGCAGTTTGTTTTGGGTCTAGCTAAAAAAATCCCAGATAGATTACCCGAACTGTAATGAAAATGGTAAAAAGTTCAGATTTAGAATGAACCCATACATCCGCCATTTTGAATTTCTTCATAAATATTTTCGTGCAAGCGTATTATTTTATGTTGAGTATAACCTTGATATGATAACGAATGGAATAAGTGTAAGTAATGACCCATATCTTTCACGCTTACTACCAAGTACAAGGTTTTCTTATAGGAGCAAGAGACACTGAAATTTCGCGAAAAATACCTCAAATTTCAACTTGAAATTTAAGATATTTCCCATGCATATGAGATTGTAGACTTTTAGTATGTTACTCTGGGCACCTTTCTGAAATGCATAGCAGTGAAATAAATTCTGTTGCAATTTGTGGTGGGTTGACCCCAAAAATGCGCTAGATTTACTGGACTATAAGGGTGTGAACTGGTGTTCGCATTCGTTTTTTTTTTGTTCTCAATAAATTCGCTTGACTCAAGAAAAAAACACCTGCATACTATAAATTACCCTTCAGTAGGAAGATCCGTGAGTACCGGCCCATCATAAGACATAGAAGACCAAGGGTAGAAGGTCGGGTTGGTGATATTAAATGGTGTGGCGTTCACAGAACATCCGTTAGAGGGAGCTGGGGGTAACCAAGGAACCTTAACAGAAAGACGGCCCATCGATATCCAAAACACAAAGATGGCTGATGACAGAGAACCGGCAATAGCACCCTAAAAATATACGAGAATTAGTTTTGTTACATTCCGATCATATGATCCACATCATTGATATATTATCTCAGTTCTACTTGGCAACCACGTACTTATGTTTTCCAAAGCCACGACGTTCACTTTTGTCTCAGAAAAATAATGATGGCCCATCGCCCTTTTCGGTGATGAGGACCTGTCGTCGCCGTTTATTGGCGAGGACAAATGGTGACGCGGTAATTTCCTCGCCATTTATCGGGCAAGGTCCTCACCAATAAATTGCGACGAGCAATAACCGTAGATTTCAGGTCATCCCCATTTATCGGTGATGGGACCCGGTCATCGCCAATAAATGGCAATGGCCATCGCCATATAATGGTAATGATGGAATTTGGCAATGGCTCTAACTCGTCACCATCTATTGGCGATACTGTCGTCGCCTTTTTTGGTGGTGGCCCTCACCATTGTTCTGACGGTGTGTAACAAGTTACGGTAATTCTTTCTAGGGAATAGTCACAAGTTAGGTGTCCCTGAAATAGTGAAAAATGGAGATGTTTGGTGCTTCTTGGACTTGTGCAATGTAAATAAATCCATCGATGGCGTAAGAATTTATCAAGGACTTCCAGCAATGCAGATTACGTATATTCTCCTGCTTCTCTCTTACTGGACACAAAGTTTCCGATGCACACGTAACGGCGCATCAGTAGCAATTATATCCTTTGGTATAAATGTAGGCAAATCAACATGTCCTGAGAATAGTGCAGAATGTGGCCGTGTAACTTAAACAATTTATGTTGCTGAATCTGCACAAAATAGATATAAACTTGGAAAATGTAAATTTGAGTAGTCCATTGAGATGAGATGAGAAGAGAAGTTGTGGTATGTTACACACTACTGATCTAGCATTACTTTTAATTTGCAGAGGGCTGAGGAATATCCAGGATTGGATGTAATAAAGGCCTATATCTGTCAGTCTGTTTGCGAAATGGAATATTCCATAGCATGCAGAGTGATGTTTTATCGTAAATCTGGATATATTATAGAATGTATACACGTGGGCATATGTTCGCCTGTACCATTGGAATTATGCCACTTGAAACGATCTGTTATGCTGTCAGTTACCTAATTGTATGATCTCACTTTACTACACGTATAATCCAACAATTTCCATACAAAACCACGGCCCCTCGATAGCTTTGCCATACGTCAGCCATCATGGACGCGAAAACAGCTTTTGGCACTCTCCGCGCAGGGCTGTTCTGACGTATAACTGCGCGGGGGATATCCTCACGAGATATCCTGAAGTATGGGATGTAATGCTGCCATCGCGTGTTTTCTCATTTTCGCATCGAAGATAGTAACGCGAAAACGCGAAAAAGCAACGCGAAAACACGAAAACGCGATGCAGAAACGGGAAAATGCGACGCGAAAACGCGAAAGCGTCATATTCGTGTTTTCGCGTTGTCCGGTTTTCGCGTTGTCCGGTTTTCGCGTTTTCGTGTTTTCGCGTCGCCTTTTCGCGTTTTTGTGTTTTCGCGTTTTTGCATTTTCGCGTTTTCGTGTTTTCGCGTTTCCATTGTTTACGTTTGGGACATGCAGTGCCATGGGTGTTTGTTGGGACTGCTACTCTAGCCACTAAGACTATATATCCTTGAGCCGCCAATAAAAACATCTCAACGTGCAATGTACGGACCACAGAGTACGCATCTCGGGACGCTAAAAAAGTGAGCACCACGAGTATAGCCGGTCATGCAAGATGCCTTGGCATATATTGAAAAAGTACACTCATATTGGAAATTTAGTTGCTGCAATATAAGGTATATAAACGCTCTAAACGTATAAATTGAACAAATAAAATTAAAGCATTAGTTGGGATCTTGGTCAAATGAATAATGAAAACATGCAAAATTTACAAAGAGGGAAATAAATGAGCGTCCAGGAGACATATTTCCTCAATTTCGAAAAAATCGAGATCTTCAGCGAAATGTATAACTAGCCTGAAATCCGATGATGGTAATTTGCAATAGAAGAGAGGTTATGGAGAGGCAATGTAAGTATTATGAAAATGTATATAAAAAGATAACGATAATTGTGAAAACAAAGTCGTGTTCAGGGGCAAAAATTTCCTGACCTCTGCTTTTCAAAAGCATATATCATATTTTTATCTACAGCTATAACTATGTACATGTATGACTAGCGTGGGACTTTTGCTTTCTATAGTAATATCCCAAATGATATTTTTTTGTCATTTTCGTTGGGGAATAAGAACAGTTTGTTTTACCATGGTTGTAAATAGGTTGTTGTGACAACAGGTTGCTGTAGTTGTTAATGGTCTTATTGGCTAGCGCAACAATCCCAATGAACCATCATGGCAATACACCAGCTACATGAATCGTAAACTGCGAAAACGCGAAAAGGCGACGCGAAAACGTTCTTTTATCGACGCGAAAATGCGAAAACACGAGATGACCGCATCCGGATTCCATAATGAAGTGTTTTCCTAATTATTCCTGAATCGGTTAGCACTTTGGGGCCATTCGTTAGTCCCGAGCGAAAATCTACGAAGAGGACCGATTCTACACTCGGGGACCATCAGCATGAATTTCCTAGGAATCACCAGACGTGACGCGCCGGAGTCGCCTAGGGTGACCTGCCCAGTTATCGGCCAACATGTACCCAGTTACGTATTATAAATCATGTAATATAAACTCACAGAATAAGAATATTCGATCGTAAAGGTAATGAAGAAAAATATTCTACAAAAATAATGACTTCTCTCTAAGCCTCGTTTTCGTTCTGTCGGCAAGCAGACGACAGATATCACTGCGCGGGAGTTCCAAATTGGGCTTACCAGATTTTGGTAAAATTCGACGATTTAGTCTGATTGGATGTAACAGACCTGTCCGAGAAATACCTTCTGATTTCATTGTTTTACTTAGATAACTCTGAGGTAAATACTTTTACTGTAACATTCTTATTTTCTCTTCAAAATATTAATGATATGTAAAAACGTGGTGCTGATTTTTTCTGAAATCGCGGTGGCCGGTTAATGGCCTTTAAATATAGTACGAAATTAGTAATCGGCCTAGGTGGCCGATCACTGAATATCTGACTTCTTCATACGGAATTCACTTGAATTACAACACATATAAGGGAAGTGGGAAGAGGTGCCGACATACTGACTGCGTCACATGACTTCACAGAATAGTCTTCTGGTTAACCTATTCTAAAGCACATACCACTCGTATACTGGTAATTGGTGAGCTGTTTCGCTGTGACAATTCGTACAGCGCAGTTCAAATGTTCCTGCTGGGACATTATCATGATTCGTCAGTAGTAATGTAAGGGCATTTCGACTCTCTGGCGCCTCACTGCGCATGCGCGAGAACAAAAAATGTGGCAGTTTTGTGGTGGTGTGCGCAGGAGTGTTGTGCGCAGGTAGGACGTCACTTCCGGTCTGGGTGAATGGGGCGTGACCTTGGGGGCATGGATTCCTCCGCGGTGATGCGGTCTAGCGGAGATGCGGTCTGCCTCCGCGGACCGAAAGTAGTCCCAAAACCGTGGTGTATTCGTGATAATGTCCGGCAATCTGTAGAGACCGCTAGTGGACCGATTGTGTCGAGTGAGGTATCAAAATGAAGCATACGTGATTCTGTGCATGCGCGGTGGACAAAGGGTATGGAAATGGACGTTTTGGGGTCTAGGGAAGCCACTAATGGGCCGATTGGGTCGAGTGAGGTATCAATGTGAAGCAGTCGTGAGGCAGCATCCGCCTGGACTAGTGTATCGTTCGTTCTGCGCATGCGCAGACAGGGAATTGTGGGAAAAGAGTGTGGAAATAGACGTTTTGGGGTGTAGATGGGCCACTAGTGGGCCGATTGGATCGAGTGAGGTATCAATGTGAAGCATTCGCGAGGGAGCATCCGCCTGGACTAGTGTGTCGTTCGTTGTCAACATTCTGCGCATGCGCAGACAGGGAATTGTGGGAAAAGCGTATGGAAATAGACGTGTTGGGGTCTAGGTGAGCCCCTAATGATCCGATGGTGTCGTATGAGGTCTTATTTTGAAGCTCTCGTGAGGGAGCATCCAACTGGACTAGTGTGTTGTTTCCATTCTGCGCATGCGCAGACTGGGAATTATGGGAATAGGGTATGGACATAGACGTTTTGGGATCTAGGTAGGCCCCTAATGGGCTGATGGGGTCGAGTGAGGTATCAATGTGAAGCATTCGTGAAGGAGCATCCGACTGGGTGGGTGTGACGTAAAACTGACGTCATTCTGCGCATGCGCAGTAGTCCAAGACTATGGAAATAGACATTTTGGCGCCGACATGGGTCACTATGGGTCCGATGGAGTCGTTTGAGGTCTTATGTTGAAGCTCTCGTGAAGCAGCATCCGACTACACTCATGGTTCGTCCGTGTTCAAGAGTCTGCGCATGCGCAGTCTGGTCGTCGTATAGAAAGCAGGCATTTTGGGGATGCGTGGGGGTGTGTTTGACCCACCACTATGGCTCCGTGGTTGTGGTTTGGTGGTGTGGGTTGTGACGTCACTTCCGGGTTTCACTAAAACTACCTCCGAACCCAGAAGACTTCCAATGTTTCCGTAGACGTAGGGTCTGGATTTTCAACATCCAAATTTTCCCCGGCCCGGCCCGGCCCCGGCCCGCCCCGGCCGCAGCGCGCGCGGGTTATTCGGCCGCACGCGCGTCATCACCGGGAGTGCGCGGGTGAATGTCGGGTCAAAAAGGTCAAAGGTCACATCCAGGTCAAAAGGTCAAAGGTCTCCCTTTCGACAATGTTCGACAACGATGTTGCGGCATCGATATACAGAGCTTGAACACAAAAAGGGGATTGTAAATTAACCTGGGAAGGATGGGCAGTTCCATTTGGACCAATCAGCGGTCGAGAAAAAGAGGCAATGAGCGATCGATAAAAGAACCAATGGACGGGTACTAGAATTTCGCTCACGTCTGCGCCTACAACCAGGTACTAGAATGCTTTCGCCTACGTCCGCGCCTACATCCGGGTTCTTGTACATTCGGGTAATGTTTTCTGGACATGGATGGGTTACCTTTGGCCCCATCCTAGGCCACTGATTGGCTAATACGGTGTTCAAAGCCAGTTTCTCCGAATCCCCACATGTCTGTTTCTAGCCTTCATGCATTATGCTCATATAGAAAACACACAAGACAGGGGTTTTTTTTGGTGAGATCTCATTTTGTTTTTTATTCAGTAACAACAACAACGTGAGAACAACCACGTGAAAACTGAAGCCCAGAACAGGGGGCTTGTACATTGAAAGAACTTAAGCCCAGAACAGGGGGCTTGTAAACTTAAGCCTAGAACAGGGGACTTGTACATTGAAAGAACTTAAGCCCAGAACGGGGCTTGTACATTGAAATGATGGGCGGTCCAGTCATATACGAGTACATCGCAGTCCTCGGCCTTGGGGTACTCGTCAAACATCTGTACGATGGTAGATAAGGTTCTTCCCCGGCATCGGTGGTACAGGTGAAACAAGCAATATTGTCCGCACACGCTACTGGTCAGGCTTTGCAACGTTTGACTGTTCCAAAACCACGTCTCTGTGCCTTGATCCATAAAGTCTGTTAACTCGGGATGGAGGGGTGGCAGGCCGTACGGGTCAAAATATTCGCCCTGCTGTTCTGTCAAGTACACGCCCACCCAATGTTCACCTGGGCGATCCGTGTTGAGAAAGTAAGCAGCAGGATACATACGGTCTAATGGGAACACATCTCGGGCGAACACCCCTTGAAAAACCATACGTGTCCCTGGGTCATTCTCCAGCACGGTGGTTATCTGGTCTGTATCCATGTTAGGTGGCAAATTACAAGCGTCTAGTCCGTCATTCATAATCCAGCCGTCGTCCATTAGAGAATATCCGCGTCCATAATCCAAAGACCTATTCCATTTTCCATATAACAGTATTAGCACCAAATTCAAAAAGACAATCATAGTATACATAAACATAGGACGTTGCGCGCCTTGTCCACTTGAATGATGTTGTCAAACTCGGCGTAGCAGATCACATCGACGGTGCTCCGTAGGGCTCGTGCAAAGTGGGTTTCCAACCGTAAATTGCCTTGCTTGGCGAGAGCCAGCTGATGGTCGTTCTCTAAGGTGGGGGTCAGATCGAAACAGAACAACGTGTATCCGTTCGCGTAGTCCTCCCGACTGATTATATTCCCTTCGTCCTGGTTGATTTGACCGGTGGCTGAAACAGGCTCTGATAGGCTCGAATGAAATTCGCGCGCCCAAAGTTCGGTGTTAAGGCCGTGGCTGGGACCTGTTGTCCATCCACATGCAGGGCCACAAAATTGATGCCGAAATGTTTAAAGTCAAACGGGTTCTCTGGGTAGGCTCCGCTGAAACTGGTATTTTCCACACAGGCCAGGATCAATCGCTTGGGTAGTTCCCCCAGGAACAGGTTTTCTTTGTTGGCGCTCATATTTCCAGCAGACACAGAGAACACTTTGGTTTGCACACGTCGGATAGGGTACTGGGCTGGTTTTGTTTCCAAGGCTTTGAGGTATCCCAATTGAACGGCTGAATTCGGTTTCACTTTTCGGACATACAGGACTGCGTCTTGGATGACAATCTTATAGTCCGCTGCATGCCCCTCTACGTTATTGGCCATCAAGGCGAAGGTCGGAGGCGCCCGTATCTGTCGGATTTTGATGGGGATCTTGTTGAAGAGGTACCGGTCTTGCATGAAAATGTCTGCGTGCAGTCGACCCATGAGATCCACCGAGACGCCGTTCGCGGTGAAAGCCTTCCGTTTGTTATATCCCGCATTGTCGTTCTCTGCGCCCATGTGCTCGGCTGTGTCCTGGTAGAATAAAGCGGCTGTCAGCTGAGATTTTTTAGCCTCTCGTCCATGCGACAACAGGGTCTCGATGTAGGCTCGATAGGGGCACGTGTTGGTCGAGTCACTGATGAGTTTGTCGCTGAGAAATATATCCACCTGTCGAAACATAGAGTGCAGCCAGAGATTCGTCGGGCCCACCGTTGCTTGGTCGACGATTCTGGAGCCATCCCCATTGACGACCTTGGCTTTCACATACAAGTATGTATGGGCTAAATCCACATAGGCCGTATCCGCATTACTGATGGTGAACTCGATGGGCCCTATTTCGTTGATGCTGGAGAGCGGGAGATGCTCCACCCATAATCCTTGTTCGGCACTGGTCTGTGTGGGCGGGACGGTCCACCAATCAAATTCACTGTTGGTGGAGGGGCAGGACTCTGCGTGGATCAAGGACATGTTTAAGAAAAAATATCATGGGTCTTCGATGTGCGTCGTCGCTGGGTCTGTCGTCGACTGGTGCGTGGTCTCGGTGGTGCAGGTCTTATATTCCCTACGGTGCGTTGTGCGTTGGCCTCCAAGACGCCTTCCGCTTCTTTGGCCCTCCGTTTCAAGGCTTCTTTGGGTGCCGTACCCCCCCAAGATATCATCGGCAACTTGGAGTCCACTGCGTACCGCTTGTTTGCCGATTGCTTTCACCCCACGCGTCACCAAGGGCAGGAACGTTTTGACGAGTATGTTCCCCAGCCCATGTCCTCGTTGCATGCGTGCACCACTAAAGACCGGAAGGCCATCTCCGGCCTGTTGGGCATAATAGTCCATATAGCCTCGTGCATCGCACTCGTAAGGCACCTTCATTATACAAAGTGGGGAGCACGTGCTTGTCAGCACCACTTTTCCTCGTTCGAATGCCACCGGTTGTCCCGTGTCATCTCTTATATCCACCGTGATAGTGTTGATGTCGGTTTGTCGTACGGGTTGGTAGAGCATGTGAGTGAAACTGTGGGTAACTTGATCTCCATACGTCTTTTTAATGGGGACCACCCGTAGCAGAGGTGTGTTGATATCGCCCACGATGTGGTTGTCGACCACGTCCGAGTAGACGTAGAGTCCGTACATACCCGACTTCATATCCATCGGGATCTGGCCTTGGTGGGCGGTGGGACCAGCGAACGTCTGTATATCGAAACCCAGTTAAGTAGCGCGCTGACATAGGCTACGTCGTAAAACACACCTCCGTACAACACACTCAGCAGGGTTAGCACTATCACCACAAAGCCCACTTGCGCTTTGCGCGTTTTTGGGAGACGCTGTGTTCAGAGGCAGCTGCTGTTTGTCCATAGCACTGTGGTCGAACGTGGAATGAAGGATGACGGCAGTGGTGTCTGGCTTTATAGTCGTTTCACCTGGTTGGCCGCGACCCAGGAATTGAAGGAACTGGGCCAGCCTTGCCATTTGACGAAATGAAACAGTTTGCCACGTCGACGTTCCGTTTTCAAAATCTGCTCCACCGTGTAGTAGTCTTGCTTTGTTTTTACGAAAGGCTGTAATTCCGTCTCCTAAAACGTCCCTAGCAACGGTTCCCCTTCAAGATCTTCCAGTTCATAGACTCGCTGCTGTCGGGGTAGGTGTCGTTTAATCAGGAAGTGCTCATCGCTCCAGTTGGGCAAGTAACTTTTCTCGAACTTGCCCTTGACTTTACTGATCCGTACAGGGTCCCCGACCGTGAACACCTCCTTCGGCGTTCGCTGCGATTGCCTGGGGTACAAGACACGCCGGAATTGTGATTCGTTGCGTTGGGTCACGGTAATGGGGGCTCTCTCTATACTCCGGTGATAGGCTCTCGAATGTAACCACTCACAAGTTTCGGGAGAACATCGATGTACCGTCTTGTATTCTTATAGGTGAAATATTTATACATGCGACCTTTGAATGTCCTGTTGAACTTTCCACCACGGAAGCCTTGGTCTCGTTGTACGTATGGAAGAAAAACACCTTCTGGGCTTTCAGAAACTGTTGGAACGGACGGTTGAGGAATTCCGTGCCTTCTTCGGTTTGCAAATACATGGGTTTTGAACGCCGCCATGAGATTCGCCCCCGTTTTTGTCCGGATGGGTACCACCCACGCATACTTCGACAGGATATCGATGCACGTCAAGATATACCGATTCCCATCGCTGTGTTTGGCAAAGGCGCTCATATCGACCAAATCCGCTTGCTATTGGGCATCTAGTCCTACCACGATGACCCGGTTCCGTAGAAAATGGCGACGGGCAGCTCGATGTAAGGTATAGGTGTCTTGTTTTCTCAACCAATCTCGGACTTGGGCACGTTGTATCCCCTGGGGTTTGGCCGCTCGATAGAGAGCCGTCAATGCACTATAGGCCGCCGGACTGTTGGGACTGTAGTATAAGTTATCCAACACCTTCTCCCAGCTCTTCATGGTGACAAATGATGATGGACCCTGGCTCTATCGCTTATTCATAACGGGTATATCTTGGGCCGGAGTTCCTTTCTGATTTTCTTCGTTGGCTTCTGCCAGCACAGTGTCCATGATAAATGACCAGTCCAACTCGTCTGATGACGGCTTGATAAGCACTTGATCCACATCTGCCACGGAATCTTCCAACGCAGACCATAGATCAGGGTGAAGGGTAAAATGCACTGTACCCCCATCTACCCGAGCCAATTGAGCAAAGAAGGGGCCGCGTCGGATGTACACATCGTGACACAAGTGAATGAGGTCGCCGTCCAGTTCACCAGACAACACCCGTTTGAATTTGGTCCAGCCCTCCCGAGACAAACGAATGTGAGCCGGGCACGGTTGTGTAGGGTCTGTATCACAGATCTCTCCCACCTCCTCCATGATATCGACCTTATCCGCATAAACGTGCAGGAAAACCTCGGGGGTCAAGCTGAGATACGCCAGTATTATATGCTCCGTCATGGTCAGTACGTGAATGGTACCAGATTTGACTGTCTCTCGTATTTATAGGGAGAGCCCCGTGAGATCAAAGGATCGGGTGGTCATGTCACCGAGTCTATCCGGGTAATCAATGGCATCGTCGTCTGCCTCCGCTTCATTGCTAGAAATTTGTTTCATTGGGTTCTGCCGCCGCTTCTCTCAGGGCACGAGCCCACTCCAACTCGTCTGATGACCGCTCGCCCGGTGTAAACAGCTGGTCCACAAGGGGCACCACTTTCTCGAAGGCTGTCCACAGATCGGGGTCTAGGGTGAAGCCTCGCGTAGGGTCTTGGTAACGGCCCAGGCGTGGGAAGAAGGGTCCACGGTGTACGTAGATGGCATTGTCTATGTGGATGAGGTTTCCGTCGAGCTCACCACTCAACACCCGTTTAAATTTGGTCCAACCATATTCGATACGGTCTCAGCGCGCGACCAGCAAACATCTCCACGGTCTTCCACGAGGGTGACTTTGTCTTCATAGACGTGTAACCCCACCCGGGGTGTAAGGGGAAGGATGGCTCGTAGAACTGGTGACATGGTTCACCCAATGACGAAAGGTGAATGACACACACTCTGACTGTCTCTCGTATTTATGGTCAGGTCCCTCGGTGACATGGTTGACCCAATGACGATCGGTGAATGACGCACACTGTGTCTGACCCTCGTATTTATGGTCAGGTCCCACTGGCAATGCCACAGTGTCAGGGTCAATAGGGCACAGACCATTACTAGGCCAACCAGCCGTCGCTGGTTGCGGCGTGAGCGCTCGTGGTCCATAGCCCGAGCATCAAGGATGGCTGTCATAGTCCAGTAGTGGTGAGTGATGGCACACCTCTCCATCGAGTGCACTCTGTCGAGGACCGCTTCTGTGAACTCTTTCAGGATCTGGCGTCGCCCCTCGTTGTCGTCGCCATCTGCAAACATGGACCGAACCACTGCTCGGTAACCCGTGAGCGAATTAACCACGGTCGCATGCTGTAAAATGCGAGTCGCATAGGGGTGGGTGTCCGTCATGGCTCTGCAATCGTAGGAATGGGGTGTGGGATCCAGAGGGACGTGTTTTATAGACCATGTCACACATGCGCGCCTATACGTAGCTCTACGGGTGTAGTCCGTGATACGTACTATTCTGATTGGTTAGTCCAAAAAAGAGAGCAACAACAACTAAGATTACAGGTCAATTCTTTTATTAGCCCCTCCATCACAGCACATCCACGCAAGACGTGCCAGTAGGAAACATGTTAGGAATGCATGTACTGACCTTTCTGTCGGGTTTTTCCCCAGAATTTCGCTGACGTCGGTGTCTTTTCGGTGACGTCCGTGTCTATTCGGTGGCGTCCGTTTCTTTTCGGTGACGTCCGTGTCTTTTCGGTGACGTCCGTCATCCGGGTATGTATGAGGGTCTTGAGGGGGCGACTGTATGTGGCGAGTTGACTGTGGATGTTTTTTTCGGTGACCTCCGCGCCTGCATCCGGGTACTTCTATGTAGGTCTATAAAAGTGGGAATTTTTAGGGCATTGCTGCATTCATTGGCCTGCTTGACCTGACCAGCCTGAGCCTGCCTGACCAGCCTGAGCCTATCTGACGAGAGGAGCTACTTGCCTGAACCTCACCAGCCTGAGCCTATCTGACGAGAGGAGCTACTAACCTTACCAGTGAAGCCAACAGTCATGGAGCCATCCCACCGAGCTAAGCTTCTGCAGCACCGTATCCATATCGTTGATGAGATGCAGCATGTGGCCGATATATGTGATCTGCCCATGGTGGAAAACATAATCACTAAACACATGGGGGTAGATATCATGGCGGAGAAGACCTATATGACACGAAACAGCACCAAGATGTTCACTTGCACAACTTGCCAGAAGCAGTTTACTCGCCCAGAAGAGTCCTCTATCCACAACGGCGCACCGTATACTTGTATAACCTGCGCACGGTCATTTAATCGGGAGGATCCTTTACTGCGCCACGTACGCTCACTCCACGAGGGCGCGACAGAACAATGTAATGAATGTGGTCAACTCTTCAAACGACCCAGTCAGTTAAGACGGCATGAGCGTTTGATTCATGCCCCGTCTCTACGGTTTGGGCGACAACTTCCCACTAAAGTGGCACCCAGGAGGGTCAGACCCAGTGAAGATGAGCCCGGGGAGATGAATGCCACTGGTGATGCGATCACAGAGAGCCCGCCTGTACCCACAGTTCAGAAGAGCCTAGATATCCAGCCAGTCCCTAGCATTATTGTTGCTAGTCATACGCCTGACGACATCGAACATTTTCTGCAAGATGCAGTGGATGTTCCTAGCGATCTGTTACAGGACGCCCATCCAGTGAGTGACATCTATCGGCGCCAATGGCCCATGATACGGCACGTTTTCCGCCATGATCGCCCTATTCCAGATATCTACAATTTCCCACTCACCGACCTCACCCTTCTACGCAGCTACGTGGAAGCCATCTTCAATGACCAAACTACGGTCTTCAAATTGAATGTCGCTTTCGGGTACATCTTACGTCACAAAGAGACGGACCAGTTACGGTATTATTATGCCAGTAATAACAGCCATGTGTTTGACCAGCCGTTCACCATCATTAACCAGGCGTCGCTAGAGACGATGCTGGAGAAACTGGACACCGTGGATCCCTTGAGATGGGCACATCGTCAACGCCCCAACACACAATGGGTAGTAGAAAGGGTCACCAATGTTACGTTCTTCGTTACCAAGCTGATCGACCACCCCCATCGGCTGAATGCGTCACCCTTGCACTGATGAATATCATAACATGCTGTATATACTCTCTTTGTCTACATGCTGATCGTTGACTTGAGCTCAGTAAACATTAAATGTGACGGTGCGTTAAATAATAAAACATGGTGTTTGATATTTCAATTTGTTTTGCTGTGAACATACTAAACATACTCAGGGCGGCTCCCCCAGTCTGGGTATGATGTAATATTGGGGATAATAAACTGTATAAACATTGCTGAACTTGTTGTTATTCACGACAACTGTTTTCCGCTATACTTGGATGAAACCCCGATGTGATATAGTGCCCTTGCACGCCTCGAAACTTCCCTTTAACCTGCGCGCGCGCGCGTGCGGCCGGAAAACCCGAGCGCGCGCGCTGCGGCGGGGCCGGGGAAAACCCGGATGTTGAAAATCCAGACCCTACGTCTAAGGAAACATTGGAACTCTTCTGGGTTCGGAGGTAGATTTAGTGAAACCCGGAAGTGACGTCACAACCCACACCACCAAACCACAACCATGGACCCATAGTGGTGGGTCAAACACACCCCCACGCATCCCCAAAATGCCTGCTTTCTATACTACGACCAGACTGCGCATGCGGAGACTCTTGAACACGGACGAACCATGAGTCCAGTCGGATGCTGCTTCACGAGAGCTTCAACATAAGACCTCAGACGACTCCATCGGACCCATAGTGACCCATGTCGGTGCCAAAATGTCTATTTCCATAGTCTTGGACTACTGCGCATGCGCAGAATGACGTCAGTTTTACGTCACATCCACCCAGTCGGATGCTCCTTCACGAATGCTTCACATTGGTACCTCACTCAACCCCATCAGACCATTAGGGGCCTACCTAGACCCCAAAACGTCTATGTCCATACCCTTTTTCCACAATTCCCTGTCTGCGCATAGCAGAATGGAAACAACACACTAGCCCAGTTGGATGCTCCCTCACGAGGGCTTCAAATTAAGACCTCATACCACACCATCGAATCATTAGGGGCTCACCTAGACCCCAACACGTCTATTTCCGTACGCTTTTCCCACAATTCCCTGTCTGCGCATGCGCAGAATGTTGACAACGAACGACACGCTAGTCTCCAGGCGGATGCTCCCTCACGAATGCTTCACATTGATACCTCACTCGATCCAATCGGCCCACTAGTGGCCCATCTACACCCCAAAACGTCTATTTCCACACCCTTTTCCCACAATTCCCTGTCTGCGCATGCGCAGAATGTTGACAACGAACGATACACTAGTCCAGGTGGATGCTCCCTCACGACTGCCTCACATTGATCGCAGTGAGGCGCCAGAGAGTCGAAATGCCCTTACATTACTACTTTCGTCAAGTGTATGATGCATGGGGCAATTTGCGAATCTCAGTGTTCAGCCGGGGTGGTCGATAACTCGAATCGCATATAACTTGATTTATTCAGTAACCGGCCATATCTGTCGCACTAGAATATATTTGAGTAATTTATCAGCTTCCGAACGTTAGCTTTATTGCTATATCTGTAGGCCTATATGCTCTTCATGATGGCAAAACAGTTTTTGAAATGCTTTACAATAAAAGAGAAGACGACAAAGTCTGATGCATATTTACTTTTATCTTCAAACAATTATACATGACATTGTGATTTTGTTTGCAGAAAATGTCACAAAACTACAGTATGCAGCTGAAAACATGCAAAAGCTATTGAGGCGTTAATGCATCTGGCCAGCGGGCGGCATGTAGGCAGTTTGGTGTACCCCGGGCAAGGCTACAAGATAAATTTGCGGGACGAGTTCCGGAGGAAAGGAAAATGGGACCCAGTCCACTGTTAACCCCAGAGGAAGAGACAAATCTCGAGCGAAAATGGATTTTGGAGCTTTCAAAGGCTGGCTTTCCTCGAAAGAAAGATGATCTGTTGAATACAGTGATGAATATAATGAAGTACGATGACCGGAAAAAAAACACCCTCTGATTGTGTCTCGTACTGCTGAAACAATATCAACGGCTATAGCATGTGTGAACGAATGTACGAAAATGATTTCGTGACATGGAATCTTTTCTACAACCGAAAGGACATGTTGATCTCATCCAAGACGGTCGCAGGCTATTGTCACATTAGCCGGCGACCTGACAACCGCTAATGACAGAACTGTCACAAATGCGGCAATTGTGTCATTAGTAGTTGCATTGATGACCTTCTATATGTTGTAAACTTTTCAGAGATAATTTCTGGACCAAGGTGAACCAATTTACAATTCTTAAGACTGCCAAACACCACACTTTTGATATGTACAAACTGAATATGAAGCGGGAAAACAAAGATACACATGGAGAATAAAATGTCATGTTTTTTGAAAAGAGGTAGCGTACGCTCTCAACATTAAAAAATTATGGGATCACGAGCTTTAATTTTGCATTATCTGGGATTTTATTTGGTCTACTTTAATGATTCAACCATATTCTAATATGACATTAGATAGGAAGGACATGAGAAATACCTGTATTTTCATGGAAAAAGAACGTATCTACTAATAAAATGAAATGGATTTTCTTCAAAATGCTGTAGTTTTGTGGAACAATGATAAACCGGAAAATCCAATTAAAATAGGGGTCAACAGTCTTTTCCCAGTCACTAGACTATGCAAACGTAGCCAAGCCTGGTCATCAATCTGAACTACCCTAATATCGCCACATTCATATTTCCAGCGTTCTTTCGTCGCGAACTAATTTTGTCTTACAATTTGAAAAACACATTATCCAATTTCACAATCCTTCCTCTACTCTATTCTTTAAAATAAGCATTGCTATTTACTCTATGCAAATATCCCCATTTCGGTAGATGCACAGAAACATACGTAAAATTGGATTCTTCCGAGAGCTTTCTAAAGTACTTGTTAAATATATGTCCATCGATAGTCTGATTTATTTTGTCCAACAGGCACCACATATCGCCATTCTCCTCATTGAACCGCCACATTAGTGTGAGGGAGGGGGGACTTGGAAACACCGGGCGCCCGCAATTCCGTAATTGCGTAATTCCGTTGCAGAGTTTCTTGACATCGGTGAAAGAACGGTTGGGATTGCTTTTCAGTTACCTGCGTTATCCAAGCTGGCCGCAATCAGCCATCTTGGATTTCATCAGTTGTATCTTTACACATTTCTTGTCCGACCAATAACTCGAGAATTATTGAACCGATCGACTTCAAACTTGAAGATTGTCTTGGCATTGGTGAGAGGACAGTTGGAATTACTTTTCAGTTATTTTGTATAGTCCAAGATGGCCGTCATCAACCATCTTGGATTGTCAGCCGTTGGATCTTCACACATTTTCTTGTCCGACCAATAACTCCGTAACTTTTTAACTGATCGACTTCGAACTTGACATCGATAAGAGAACAGTTGGGATTGCTTTTCATTCACCTGCGTAATCCAAGATGGCTGCCATCAGCCATCTTGTGTTGTCGGATCTTAACACATTTTTTGTCTGACAAATAACTCGAGAACCATTGAACCGATTGTCTTCAAACTCGCAAAGTGTCTTGACATCCGTGAGAGGACAGTTGGGGCTTTTCAGGTACTTGCGTATTCCAAGATGGCTGCCGTCAGCCAAGATTTCTGTCATCAGCCATCTTGGATTTCAGCTAGCAGTTGTATCTTTACACATTTATTGTCTGACCAATAACTCGAGAACTATTGAACCGATTTTGAACTGATCGACTTCAAACTTGGAGAGTGCCTTGACATCGGTGAGAGAACAGTTAGGATTGCTTTTCATTTACCTGCACTTTCTACATAAAAAGCATCATGGTATGAGTCGGATGCCTGGCTCATTAGATATATCTCAATTTCCAAAATCATACCCCTATCCAATGATATGGAATATTATCGACCAAAAAAATCGATCATAGAGGTCCACGGAGCAGCAGCAGCAGCAGCACCAGTTATGGTGGATGCTGGCGGGGGACGTGGACCTCTATGGTCGATTTTTTTTTAAATATTGAAACCCATATGAAATCTATTCAACTGTGTCCAATGAATATAGATGGTTGCTTGAGGTACTTAATAAAAGTAGAAAGTACGCTGCATCTACGGAGTCACTAAGAAACGAATGAGGGTATGAAGCAATCTTGTCAAACAGTCTGCACACTACAGCTTGGCAGTGCATCAAATCGGCAAGGGGAGGGCGTTTCCGCTTTATAATTACTACCTTAGAGTTAGCCCAGGGAAAGAAGGCACCTAACATGAACATCCCGGCACTGGGTACTGCTACTGACGTCCCTAGGCTGACCTGAATCTGAAATCCAAGACAAAGGATCGAAAAACAGATAAATACAATGAAACGGTCCCTCATTATGTCTATTGTGCAAAATCTTGCACGTCTGCTAGAGAATGACTTGGGTAAAACGCCATTCATGAAAATGTTATGTCTAGCTGGCGTCATGAGACCGTTTCCCGCTTGCAAAAAATTTAAATATAATTTTGCTAGGCATTGGATCTGATGTGACATATGTACAGATATTATCTCGGGTATTGACCCGGAACTACTTAACATGTTTGCCTAATGAACGCAGCTGTGGAAGCTATTAAATCCAAAATAACACTAACCAAAAGAACAAAAGCAGTATCTCTAGTTCGGTGGCACGACAGTAGATATGTAACACTCTTGTTACATATTTTGCATCAGATATTTGTGTGAATTATAACTTTGAAATATATAACTTTCGTTTTTTATGGTTCCAAGGTCCGTGGTCATACGATTTTGGATACCACCTTGGTGTTTTGTCCATATGAATTGCAACAAGTAATCTCAGCAAAACGAGGTTTTTTTTCTGAAAACTGTTTATATACAGAATTTGAATTGTGCTATATTCTCGTTCTTCTGCTTATACAACCCAATCTTTCGAATTTTAAAATGGATGGGTTTGCGAACATTTGGTATTCAAATTTTTGAAATCAGATTCTAACAGTATTATTTTCAAACTATTTTCCCACTTCATTGCGTAAGGTTAAATTATACTTCTAATTTAGTGTAAATCTACTGAATGTTTCAGTATTATTTGTTAAAATCCAGGGTAAATCCAATTAATTACATTCCAGTATTATTTGTTTAAAGGTTTGAAGAGAGGTCACTACTGAATCATTCGATTATAATGTGATATATAAATATGCACGAGTCACCTGGTTGTCGGCTTGAGACGAGTAATGCAGTTTTGATACGTACTCTCTGAAATGTCTTGCATGCCTGATAGCTACTTTCAGCCGTTCAATTTCCGGTATCAAGAAATATTTTTCCAGTGTACATAACTTGGGAAACACAGAACGTAGGCGTTTGTTAGTATACACTTGTTTGACAAGTTTCTGCAACAATATGGCGTTGACTGAAATCCTCAAATTCTTGACAAAATCTAGCAAAATCGAATCTTTCTGTTCCATATTTCCAAATCGGCGATAATTGCTCTTTATATGGCATACCTGGACAATCGAGCCTCTCACATTGATGAACAGGACAGATAAACCAATGGACACCAGACCGAAGATCACCACTGCAGAGAGAGAGAGTAAGAAATATATAAGACCATTGTCACTTGATTGGTTGTTTAGCTTGACCCCTTGATTTTTTAAATACACATGCTAGATGCTATAATTATTTATTATTGATTATTAAATTGCAAACCAATTGTATACAAATATGACGAAAATGAGTAAGTTTTACTCATGCAAATGTAAATCCCTCATCTCTTTTAATTATTTGCCCACAAAATATAGATGAGGGCTGGTGACAATGGCCTAAGCTGTTATATTCATTTCATTAATACATGAGCTGTCGCCAAGAAATTAACAGAAATTGACGAAATGTAGTACAAGATGATTAAAACTTGTGTATCTTTTATCGCCATAATTTTATGTCATTCTTGGAATACTCAAATCGGGGATGAATCTAGATCTCTAATTTTTTATTATTATTTTTTTTTGGAGGCTGTCTTTCTCTGTTTATTAATTTGAAGTCTTTTGCTTTTCGATGCAATCAGTCGACTCAATAAAGCCATTGTTATCTTGAATGAATGGCAAGAAATTAAAGCTATTCGAAGAGATAAAGGAAGGATAAGTTATTACTGGTTGTTCACGTGGGTGGTTACTGCCGGTTTCATCACTAATATGATGATATAGATTCCCATTTCCATAATTCCCATATCTGGCACGTCAATCAGGCAATTTCTCCAAATTAAAATATTTGTTTAGTTAAAACGACCTGATCAATCTAAGGTCATGGTCCTCGACAATGGTGCAAAATTCGCCGGGCCAACTCGAGGATGAGATGAATGGAAATTACGGTACGGCTTGGTTACAAGCGTCTAGTCCGTCATTCATAACCCAGCCGTCGTCCATTAGAGAATATCCGCATCCATAATCCAAAGACCTATTCCATTTTCCATATAACAGTTTTAACACCAAATTCAAAAAGACAGTCATAGTATACATAAACATAGGCTTGTTTCCTGCAAGAGAGAAGCGGTCAACAGTTTTCAATGATGCCGGCAAGACATCATGATGTTCCAAAAATATCGAATCCGTATCACTGATCAGTATTCTTAATCCATAATATTCGTTATAGAGTCGTCATCTAACAAATGATGTATCTCAGTCACGCTTTGATTGTGACTGTTCATATGAGTACCATGAGGATCTTGAAGTACATGGGTTCATACGGCCCCTAGCCCCGGGTTAAGCGGAATTAGACACAAGTTACGAAACGTAGCGCCATAGATCTTGCACGCTACGTTCGTATTTTGCTATCAGCATGCGATATGTATCGCCAAATTTGAGAAACTTTGAGTGTAGGCGCTTGGTGGAATAGCCCTGTTTTTTAAGTTTCTGCACCAATGTTTTGTGACGTTGATTAAAATCGTCACATTTAACACAGGATCTAGCAAATGCTACTAAGCGAGATATGTATACGCCATATGCAGGTCCCACTGGAATATTACTGTCCAGAAAGGGATAGTTTACGATGTCGAAATTGTAATCATCTCTTTTGTCATAAAGTCGACGAGAGAGAATGCCCGCTTCATTTTTATAGAGATATAGATCTAAATATGATGTGCCTGTAGGGCTATCTGTAGTTTCCTTCAAATCCAGTGAAGGTGGATATATATCCTTCACTGATGAAATATATGTGCGATAATTTTGTTGCCGTATTAGTATTACATAGGTTGTTTCCGGAGTAAATAACCAGCGTCAGATCCAACATTCAATATTCATTCAGCCGTCGTCCATAAAAGGATTTCCGCGTGTCAATAAACAAAAGCGCCATTTCGTATGACAGTTAGCACCAATTTCAAATGTGTATGAAATAGAAATAATAAATGATGTCTGAAATACAAGCGTCTAGCAGTCAATATCCAGCCGTCGTTCATTAAAGAACTTCCGCTTCCATAATCCAAAAACTTAAATCCTATAACAGCATTAGCACCAAGTTCCAAACCAAAAACAACTTAGTATACATAAACATCGGCTAACTTCCAGCGCTAGGAAATCGTCTACATAGCCTGAACGTGACGTTAAACCACAATTCTCTTTCTCCCTCTCATCTAAATAGCGTTTGGTGGATGAGACGGAACGGGTTTTGGAATGTTTATTTGAAAATTGCTGTATATAGACGTATTCATACGAGGACAGATGTAGGTCTGCCGAAAGTGGTGCACAAATTGTACCCATTGGGATACCTAAACGCTGTTGGTATATGGTGTCGTCGAATTTCACGTAGATATATTGTTAAGGAGAAATTCAAGCAGTTGTATGCAAAAATTAAGATATTGGCCCTGTGTAAAATGTGATGGCATCGACACAAAACATTATTGCAGGAACTTATAAAACATGGCTCTACCACCATGTGTCCCGAGATATAGATCTCGACAACCCCCCGCCCCACCCCCAGGTGGGTTACAAACCATTGAAAGGTCTTGAATGAGACACAACAAATGATCAAGCAGCTGCCTCTATACGTTATTGATTGGTCTAAGCGAGAAAAAGTTGAACCTACAGTACTCGCTGATTGGCTGGACCTCACCAAGAGCAAGGTCGTTGAAACAATCCGCCATATTGACAGAAGTATACCCTTCCCCAAGCAAAACAAGTACTAAGAAGCCTCAATTCGCAAGAAGTTCTAGCAAATCTCCAGAGTAAATTCGTCATAGTCCCAGCAGACAGAGCTCCAAATAATATAATATTCATATGTAAGTATTACTATTACCAGGTGCTGGTTGAAGAATTGAATGTAAACATATCGTCATCAAATACGTCTACTTACTCTCAAACTGCATTTACTCTGGAAGATTTATTTAACAATCACAAAACGTTTCTCAGTGAAAGAGGTATTCGTGTTCCAACCAAACATAACGATATACCAAAAGTATACTGGACTCCCAAAATGCATAAATCACCATACAAAGCTAGATTCATAGCTGGTTCTAGAAGCTGCACCACCAAGCTTCTTTCAACCCCGTTGACGAGGGCCCTTCAGGAGGTAAAAGCATTTTGCTTCACTATTTCTAAAAACTCTGGTGTTGAATGTATGTGGATATTGAAAAACTCAAAATGTCTTACGGAAGAACTTGATGCTAAAGGTCACATACCGTACAGACATGTATCCACATGAGATTTCTCGACTCTCTATTACAACCCCTCATCAGGACCTTATTGACCGTCTAAGTTCATTAATAGTATCTGTGTTCAAGAAAACTGATCGTAGATATATTAATGTCGGAAGCCATAAAGCATTCTTTAGCTCTACTACATACAAGAGATATCATTCATGGGATGTTTCTTTGTTTATAGAGTTGCTTGAATTTCTCATTAAAAATATCTATGTGAAATTTGGCAACACAATATATCAACAGCATATAGGTATTCCAATGGGTACTAATTGTGCACCCCTTTTGGCTGACCTATATCTGTTCTCTTATGAATATGACTACATGCAGGTGCTTTCAAAAACCGATCCATTCAAAGCCCGTTCCTTTTCATTCACCAAACGCTATATAGACGATCTTCTCGCTGTGGATAATCGCTATATAAATGACGCACTGAAGGATATATATCCACCTTCACTGGATTTGAAGGAAACTACAGATAACTCTACAGGCACATCATATGTAGACCTTTATTATCTCTATAAAAGAGTGA
Organism: Hanleya hanleyi; assembly: GCA_036873755.1. Lineage (NCBI taxonomy): Eukaryota > Metazoa > Mollusca > Polyplacophora > Lepidopleurida > Hanleyidae > Hanleya > Hanleya hanleyi. The sequence continues at coordinate 31,263 of JAVTVY010022344.1, forward strand.
AGCGGGCCTTCTCTCTCGTCGACTGTATGACAAAACAGATGATTACAATTTCTACATCGTAAACTTTCCCTTTCTGGACAGTAATGTTCCAGTGGGACCTGCATATGGCGTATACATATCACGCCTAGTAGCATGTGCTAGATCCTGTGTTAAATGTGACGATTTTAATCAACGTCACAAAACATTGTTGCAGAAATTTATAAAACAGGGCTACACCACCAAGCGCCTCTACTCAAATTTTCTCAAATTTGGCGATACATATCGCATGCTGATAGCAAAATACGAGCGTAGCGTGCAAGATCTATGGCGTTACGTTTCGTAACTTGTGTATAATTCCGCTTAACTCGGGGCTAGGGGCCGTATGAACCCATGTACTTCAAGATCCTCATGGTACTCATATGAAAAGCCACAATCAAAGCGTGACTGAGATACATCATCCTTTAGATGACGACTTTACAACGAATATTATGGATTAAGAATACTGATCAGCGATACGGATTTTTGGAACATCATGATTTCTTGCCGGCATCATTGAAAACTGTTGACCGCTTCTCTCTTGCAGGAAACAAGTATATGTTTATGTATACTATGATTGTCTTTTTGAATTTGGTGCTAATACTGTTATATGGAATATGGAATAGGTATATTGGATTATGGACGCGGATATTCTTTAATGGACGACGGCTGAATTATGGATGACGGACCAGACGTTTGTAATTCATTTTGAATTTTTACCATTATACTTTACACCAAAGATTATGCCACTAGCCAAAATGATCCCAAAATGGAAGGCTAGTTATGTTGGGGTACTATATGCAGCGGGGATGATGTGAGTACGGAGGAGGCGGGGGGGGCGGATTAGAGTGAGTGAATGAGCATCCCATTGAACAAATAAGAGTTGGAATAATGTCGAGTAGAAAACCAGGAGCTACTTCTTGATAATTAGGTCACTCATTAGGACCGATGTTAAACTGCGGTGCAACGAAAAGGGTTTTTTTAGATAAACCCGGGATTACTGAGTTCCTGTGACCAACGCAAAGATGTTCAATTCAGAACTTTTCCTTTCTTTAAATTATGGACAGAGGGCATCTATAGGAGCAGGCTAGGTGCAGCTATTTATTCGCAGAATTCAAGATACTCACTTCTCCGAATTAATTGCTAGCTATCGTATCTCGAAATCGTTCATTTCAATATATAATTCTTACCTCTAATCCCTATGAATCTGTACTTTGATTTGTGCGCATGTTGTCGCATGCTGTTACAAACTGAAACCGTTTTCGAAACTTCGAAATTATAAATGTATGTAGTAATGCAGATTGCAAAACAGCCAATAAACGATGAACTTGTAAGATACAATCAAGTGGAGAACGTCTTTTTTTCTTCACTCTGGTGGTCAGTTGTACAGATAAGCAGCTTATCATTTTATTTGTTACAAAAATCCCCACTGCCTTGGACAGTTGCATATAAAATATGATGTCAATATTATTGGCTATATATTCTGCACAATATAATATTTATAATATGTATTACTGGTATATGCTCTCTGAAACCCCTTAGTAAAGCAGAAATGCTCATCAGAGGCACGTCAGAGTGTTGACTGTCCAGTGATACACTGAGTCTTATAATATGCGATACGGTTGCTAATTCGAAAGTAGTGAGGGGGGTCATTATTTAGGAGTTGATCAATTGATCTATGACGTCATGACTTACTTGTACATTTTTAATTTTTCAGATGGTCCTACCAAAATAACAAGAATGCACACTTGACAGATATGTAAGTAAAAAAATATATCCTCAGTTGTCATCTCAGCATAAGTTACCAGACCTTCACTGTTTGTTTATGTCCACAGTATTTCAAAATAATATAGTTATGAACAGTACTCACCTAGTATTTTAGCCGACAGCGTTTCTCTCGCTTCCGAGATGTTCGGTTTGAATGGTTTAATGAAATCCTTAATAACCACCAAAGAAAGACTGTTCAGGCCAGACGATAGGGTGCTATTCAACAATAAGATGGTAAAGGTCACGTTATATGTGTATGGGTTAGAAGATAAAATACATAGTGTATTGGTATAGGTAATACAGATAATACTTGTACACAGGTGGTAAAAACAAACCGCGTATTCAAGCAATATAAATCAGATGGACGGTTTATGAATTCAGGTATGTTTTCATGCCGCCATGCTTCTCCAGAAAGCAGAAGCCCCGATATTTTATTTATCTGGTTCAAAATAATCATGGCTTCGAATTCCCATTTTGAATACTTTTCCAGTAATGAACGGTTGGGCTGTCTATATAAAACCTGAGAAATAGAGTCCTGGAACTGAAGCGATGAACAGAAGACTATTAACCGATAGCGGGACTCCCCCACTCGTCCTGGCAGTGATTGAACGCCACAAATCTGAATGGTCAGCATATACAGTTATCTTCGGTCAATCAGGCGATACTGTTGACGGTTACATGTATAATACAAAGGCTAATATTTCGGCTGAGAAAACATTTATTCACCAGAATAATTTCACCAGGAGAATCAAAGAATGTTCATAAATTCTATTCGTAAATTTGAACCTTCAGGGTGATTGCAAGACCTTAACAAATCCAAATACATACCTGTATTTCGGAACTATATGTACACGGGGAAGTAATCATGAATGCGGCCTATTGCATTTAGTTTGGAGGTGGGTTTTTTTGTCAATTATGTGGGAGTGTATGGAAGCCGCTATCAGCCATTCGCGCCCCTAATTTTCGTATTCTCGCCATCTGGCCTGGCCAAATCTACAGGGCGAGAACGCGAGTGGCCGCTATCGGCTTCCATAGGAGTGACATACCTCAAGGAAGCAGAGAACAAAGCCGCGAGGCAAATTCCAGGTATTCCGGGATAACTGTGAAATAATTCCACTACGAAGTATGGTATAATCTGGAAACAAGAAAAACTACAGTCAACAAACAATGTATAACTAAAGTGATTTCCGTTGATCTGCTCATTTAATCATATATAAAAATATTTAGTGTTCCGTTTTAAGAAGGTCTGCCAACCAAGCGATATTCATAGGGGCTTGTTACCGTTATTAATTGGTTAATTAGGTTGATTACAGGGGGTCGAGGTAGGAGCCCCATTTATTCCCTACCTCGACCCCTCTCCCCCCCCCCCTGTAATCAACCTGATTAACCAATTGATAATGGTAACGAGCCCCTGTGGCGATATTGAAGAGAAGAGCAATGTTTAAAACTAGAGCTTACCATATTGGGGTTAGAGATAGAGCCTTCCACAAAAGGATCGCACTGCCGAAGGCTATGGTAGGCATAGGCCAAGAGTCCCGAGAAACAGTTGAGTAAGGCGAGCATTATTAGTCCGAAAAAACTGTACGATACCATTCTGGAAAAATAAAAATCAGTTAAAAGAGTAGCGGCATCTCCTCTGACTGGTTAAATTCTTTGATCGAGATTCAACCGCAGCTGACAGATTGTGACAGGTGTGATAATACCGTCTGTACTCGCTGTCTCAGATTCATGCTTGCCCTCGTTAATATTTTTTATCTATTTATTTATTTGACTTCATTCTCTACAGATCCATGGATGCATTTACACAGACGATAACAAATTAACAAATAATCAATGTTCTTTGTTAAAAAAAACGGTGTGATAATACTGTCTGCATCTCAGACGCATGCTTGCCCTCGTTAAATTGATCTGTATATACACACAAATGCACGGAAGAAAATATACTTTTCAGAGTACAATTTAGTGGTACTATACAACAACCACTCCCTGTTTAAATCTTTGACATGATATAACGTTCCTCTCATTTTAACAATATGTATCCAAAACGATTTATCGATTAGGGAAACCAATGATATGAAGATTAATATATCTGCGAAATATTGCGTCTCTCTCTTAGTATAGATTTGGGCTAAGATCCACCATAAAAGGTCAAAAATCAAGATGGCGGCGCTGATAACGCCACACTGAAATTATATTCAAAGGTATTATATTGTCGACTTTATTTCAACGGGGTATAATCTTGTAACGATCAAATAACAGATGTGAACTATAGACTGTCCATTTTAATTTGGCGTCTACTTTGGAGCTTGTCAAAAATCAATAGTTCTACTCCGCAGACATTTTCTTTTTTATAGAATGTTTTGAACGGTGTACGGACATTTCCCCCAGTGGACATTTCCCCCAGTGGACATTTCCCCCATCCTATATTTTTAGGTTATTTTGAACATAGTTATTTAATAATTTGACCATAACACAACTTTTTATATATTTTTTATTTTGGATTTCCACATATGTTTTACGATAAATGAGTCACATAGTGATAAGATATTATACATATACACAGTATATATCAGTATTATACAGTCTTATAGCACATTTTAAAACAATATAAAAGCAGGGTTAGAAATAAGAGTTTTGAATTTGATCAGTGATTTACGAGGAAGCGTAGCCACCAAGTCCGAGGCCAACGGCCGTGGGGGGGGGGGGAGTCTGAGAGTGAAGTACTTGTAGAACAAAATTATATTGTTGAAAAATACATCCTTTATTTTACCAATATATGTATGTTTTCTTAAAATGTTAAAATATATACTATGTATATGAATATTTTATGTTATCCCTATGTATTATATTGTTTAAAAATGTGCTATATAATATATAACGTGCTTTCTCTTAAAACTTACTGTAAAAATATGTGCTATATTGTTTTAAAATGTGCTATAAGACTATAATACTGCTATATACTGTGTTTATGTATAATATCTTATCATTATTTGACTCATTTATCGTAAAACATATGTGGAAATCCTTATATCCTTTTTTATAGAAAGTAAAAAAAATATTTCAATTTTTTTTTTTGTGGACAAATTATTTAAAAACTATGTTCAAAATAAGCTAAAAATATAGGTTTTAGGTGGGGGAAATGTCCACTGAGGGAAATGTCCACTGGGGGAAATGCCCACTGGGGGAAATGTCCGCTGGGGGAAATGTCCACTGGGGGAAATGCCCTGCATTCGTACAGAACAAACTGAACTCTACAAAATGACTACCATTTCTCCGTGATATCGATAATACATCACGCTTGAAATAACTTTGTAATTCTCTCCATATAAAACTCCAGTACAGTTGTTTTATGTACCGGGCCTCAATTACATAGAGAGACGTCATAATGTATTCATGCTCACTGGCACATGCTCATCTACATCATCCAACGCCTAACAGTTAATTGCAGAAACTGACTTTATTGCCCGAACAACTAGAGCCTTCACTTCAAGCTTCTCAAGTTCAGTGACTCCACATCATGATAAGAATAGGCCTCAGTCCCTCAGAGAGCTTGTCGTAAGATGCGACTAATGATATGGAGCACGGTTAGTCCATGCAGTGGTTAACATCTCGAACTCTCGCCAATGCGGCCCGGGTTCGATTCCGTACGGTGTCGACCTGGTCGTATGTGAGATTGGGTTTCTGGCCCCAGGCCGTGCTCGTCGGTTTCTCTTCGGGTTCTCCGGCTTTCTCCCCACACCGAAAAACCAGATGTATGATTGTGAGATATATATCTGTGTATGAATGTGCTCGGAAGGTGAAAGAATATTTCGACAATGCCTCAAGAAAATCAGAAAATCTACTCTGGGAAGGGCGCGTTACATTGTTTAGGCCCCCCCCCCCCCCAACAAAATAGAAGCTCTATTATATACAAAATTTTCATGTCCAGGATGTGAATCAAAGTACATCGGCAAAACCGACAGATGTTTTATTGCTCGCCTGAAAGAACATGCTTCTCCCAAATCCGAGGTGTTTAACCATGTAAGCCAGTGCGACAATTTTAGTTACATTCGGCGAATGTTTGATCTAGCAAATGGCTCTTTTGATGATGACCCGATCTCTTTGTTGTCTCTTATAGAATCAAACACTAAAATTATTGATACAGCAGTTCAGTGGTCGCAAGTGTTATTCGAAGAAGCCTTAGCCATACGCCGGCACAAACCAATTTTAAACCAAAGATTGAAAGCATCAAAGGATATAAAATTATTTAGGTAATATCATTTATAGATTAACCAGTTTTCTTTCATAAATTAGACTGTGTATCGTTTCATAATTGTATATTGCCATGCGAGTTACAACATTTGTAGATTTCCATCAATTCTAATGTGGATTGCCAAAATTATACCTATATTATCTTAAAATGACAGTCCTTATCTGAACTTCATGACGTGTCGAAATATACAATGTACACTCTTACCCCAGAAGGTGTAAATTACACCTCTACGGGGTGTAAATGGCTTGTCCCAGGGCTAACGCCCTTTTGGGTGTGAATTAACACCCTCTCCAAAAGGTGTAAATTTACACCTTCTCGAAAAGGTGTTAAGTTACACCTTTTTTGCTCACATTACACCTTCCATGGGTGTTCATTCACACCTTCTGAATAAAATTTGCACCTCCCAGACAAATTTATGAGCATATTTTTGTTGGGAACCCAGCATCCCATGGGTGCTTATTTACACCTTTTGACCACAACTAAACCTTTCAGTGGTGTTAATTTACACCTTCTCAACTGAATTACACCTTCTTTGGGTGTTAATTCACACCTTTTGGGCAAATTTGAATCATCTAGGAGTGCTAAAATACACCTTATTAGTAAGAATTACACCTTTTATTGGTGTTAATGTACACCTTTTGACCGCGATTACACCCTCTTGGGTGTTTATTTACACCTTTTGACGAAAACTAAACCTTCTAGAGGTGCTAAAATACACCTTCTGGAGACGATTCCATCTTCCAGGGGTGTTAAAACACACCCATTTCGTGAGAATTACACCTTCAAAAGGTGTTAATTTGCACCTTTTAGTGAGAATTAGTGGTGTTCGTACCATCCAGTAATGGCTCTTGGTTGAGGTACACAATAAGAACATTAACACAAAATATATGTATGATATATTTTATTAGGGAAATCACAAAACGCACATTTACATTGGTCATTTCATGTTAACCCTCCCTAATATCATAGTTCACTCTCAATCCCTGGAAGCACAAAGTTCAAACGATTAAAACTACAAGCATCCCAACCCAACCTAAATTGAGCACGTTATGTTCATATCACTTATGCCTCCAACTTTCACCAACTCTCATGGAATACTTTTGTACATAACCTTCTGGGGTGCCTCAGCCTCAAAAACTCTCAGAGAGAGTAGGGTAAAACAGGTAACAAAAATCGCCATCAATAATTCCCCGCCTTTGAGCTGTGGAAGGGTCTGTTTGCTTTGCTTTTCGAGTGTCCAGGTAGCGTCTGTATCAAAGGCTGGTAGAGCAAAGTCCAATGGCTCGACCGAGAGTACAGTAGCAGGGTGTTAGCTGGAAATGGAGTGCTACCATACCTCCAGAGTAGGTGTTCTGCTGCTAGGCCCGATCCTACAATCAGTAAGAACCACAGCTGATAAACTAATCCCACAATGTAAATGTTACTCATCACTTGATGCATTAAAGTTCCATTTTTGTTAACTGGGAATATACACAGAAACAAATTGTAAATATATGTTTTAAAATGTCAATCCCAACACAGTAGTCGAACCCGGGCACCCCCATTGCCTTCCGATACAGACCGGTACTAAAAACATACAGACCGATACCTAAGTATAATTGATTACGACTTTGAGAATACATAATTGGTACTTTGTGGGATTTTCTCATAAAAAACGATCGTTTATAGCGCAAAACGGTATCGCATTTAGCTGCGCCCGTTACGATAGGAAGCGCGTCGCACGGCCGAATCGCACGATCAATTCGCCCGCCAGACTCGCCCAGCGCCCCGACCTGCAGCTTCAAATTCTCCTGAGATATATTACACATACTTGATATTATAGGAGCATATTGAACACAAATAAAGTTGAATGAAACAAGTGTTTCGGGTTTATTCGAGTTATTTCAGTAAAATAACGTATCAATTCACAATGTTCATTGTTTTGATTTCTTTAACATTTCTTTCAAATTCTTCCTCCTTCTGTATGCAATTACTGGGTTTTCCCAGACTTTCGTTGTGTGTGATTCACATGATTTGATAAAATGTCAACATTTCAACAGGATTTTCCTTATATATTTCATCTCTGGGTGGTAGGTGGGAATGAAACGGATGGATCTTTTGTTCAGGTTTTTTACTTTCTTTTTTTCTTACTGTTACTGCCCGAACTGTGAAATAGAAATGTGCCATTCTCCGCCCATAAATATAGATTTTTATTGCCTTCTGTCGCTTCATGTACCGTAATTTGTCATTTCGTGTCTGATAAATTTCATACAATATTGGGTCATATTAATAATAATACTAATATATTAATAATATTAATTATATTAATATTAATAATGGTATCACTGATGCTCATGAAAAGCGAGCTCTTTGTTCCAATTCGTGGAATCTGTCGCAGTAACTACTGCTCTTGCATAAACACACCTGCCGAACCGGTCCGCTGGGAGTGCGTGGAAGGTGCTAGACGACACAGGTGGGCGAATCGGCCGGGTGCCGCTTCCCGTAGGGCCTAGCGGGAAGCTGATTGCCACACCGTTTTACGCTTTCAACAGCTGTTTTCACAAGAAAATACCACAAACTACCAATTATGTCTTCTAGAGGCCGTAATCTAGTATAGGTCTGTCCTTTATAATTATCGGTCTGTATCGGTCTCTTATTTAGTGACACCCGGCGAACCCAGCTCATGTGACTGAATCAAAATTTACATTCTTTGGAAAAGAAACAAAACTACGGTAATCAGACTGTAAGAAAGTTGACTTACATAGTTGATAGTTCATGTTGAAAATGCATTTCCACGGTGTCACTTGGACCAGTGCCTGTGCTCTCCTGAAATGGGGAAAAATATTAATTTTTCAACTGCGATTTAAAGACGCACATAAGTAACTGGCTATATCCTGCGTAGTCTGCATAGAAACAGGGTGAATCAAATATACATGTATCCACATATTCATTGAACTGGAACGATTGATCACAGTGTAGCTACAAAACCAGAAGTGAATAATAATTATAAGACTTATTAAAATTAGCAAAGGTTCCGGTCAGATTTCACAATACTAGGTTATTTCATTAGTTCTGCCATAATTAATTATTATATTTTCATGGTCTGTGAATAACAGTGATTCACCCCCAAACAGGAGAACACGAATCGTTGATACCTTCTTATCAGTACGCTCTGGGACATTGTGAAATGCTCAATCTGTTGTCGTATGCTGTAATATCTGGATTTCGAACTTTTCCGGTATCTCCTCGTGGTGCTCGATGTCCATGAACTCTTCAAAATCAGCATCATACAACTGGAAAATAAATAAATCACATTTAACTAAGTGGCAAACAATTTATCAGTCAATCTGTCTCATATAGCCACGAAAATAAGCCGTCATATACCCACGAAACTAAGTCGTAGGGGTTGAAGAGAACCTACAAGAACCGATCATCCAGTCCAGCCCGGCTCTTTTTAAACATCATATAATTCTGGTTTCATATTAGTAAAATTATATGGGTAAATAGTAAGGGTAAATAGTACCTCAAAATATCCCAAACGTTCCAAGTGGCTGGGCGTTTTTAACTATTCCTATTCCACTGCGTACTAAAATTCACTATAAGTACTGCATTGAACTGAGCAAAGCTATCACTGAACAAATTTATGCCGCCATTTTGGATTCGCATTCATTGAATGAACTCCCAGTTTTATGCGAGCTGAACATTTTGGAGCACATTTTCAACAGTGACGTGTTCGAGGTAGTTGCACTCCTATCTAATGAAGATAATATTTACAAATATGTGTGACTATAGTGGGCTAAATCGACACGATTTCGCAAAGTTTGAAACAAGCCTTCTCGAAGAAAATCAAACCGCCCTCCATTTTCTCCCACGTGATCCTTGTGAGCATGCGCATTGACTAGTATCATTTATAATCTGGTTCCCGAACACTATGGTATAGGGTAACAAGCACCTCCATAATCAGGGCACCAGGCTAACCAGTTCTGACTCGTTTTTCTCTCATATAGGGGCCTACTATTGATGAGATTTAAATAGAATTTCTATATTTTCAAGCGTCACTAAGTTGATTGGATAAAACAATATCTCTGAGCAGATTATATTAATCAAATTTCGCAAAAGTGTATGTTATCATAGCACCGTATTTTCCCGCATGTATGTTGATTCGGCAAAGTTTCGAGCTTGTTCGGTTCTGTCGGCAAAAGTTGAATGAAATACCGAGAGCAACAGAAAATACTCAATCGAGTCACATTTTTAGCATAGTTGAACTATGTTTCGATCATCTGTTCCGACAGTATAAAAATATATTCTCCATTATAAATTGTCTGTAAGATGTAACATTTTCTTCAGCCTCTAAATACATACATATTTACATGCATCTCCCTGCTCCGACCTGGGTTCACAGGGGCAATTATATTGTACAAATATGAAAAAATGGCATATTTACCTGGAAGGTTACGTCGTTAATGCCAATTAGATCAGCTAAGGTAGCATTCTGTGAAATATGATCTGCAAGGTCCGACAGGCTGGGAGTTGCAAAAGGTAAAGCGATTTTCTTTCGGTTCTCCCCGATCAACAGCGGGCAAGTCGCCATCTCGCAGAAAGTCCACTTTAATGGACAGAACAGCACCGAACGAGCGACGTGAAAAAAAACCGGCTGTACGTAATTTATCCTAATATATGTTTGTTTGGAAGTAATATCGCGTGTGCATATATTGGAAATGGTGGACAGCATGATTGATTGAAATTTTAGTTTAAGAGCCGCTTCCCATACGGATTTCGCGGCCCATCAACTCAATATTTTATTTAAACTTCAGGGTACATGTTGTTAATTTAAGATCTTTTGCAGTGCTAAATATTAAAATAAATAACAGCATGAGAAGCAGAGCCATGCTTATTTACAAATTAATGAACAATAGAAGCGATGAATATATTGTTAGGCATTGGCAGAATAAACTAAAAACTAATTGAGCAATAGAATCATCACCGATATGTACAATTTAACCAAAGCTTGGCGTTAGCGTCAAAGGGATATGGATCAAAGGCAGGCCGCGGATTATGATTTTGGTGTGTCAAAAGGGGTCGGAGAGAATGGTAACCATTGCTTTATCAAGTAATAATTTGTGACGATAATCGCGCAATTGTTAATGGATAACATGCACAACAAGCTGTCATGATTATCACTTCGAACCGTTAAGTCTCTTTCACACCTTCCTGTCTCAGTGGATCAATCAAAGCCCATAATTTTACAATTTCCGTTTTATTCACTGCTTATTGTGCAAATCCCCCATTGGAATGAAGTTCAAACTCACTTTATCTGATAGCTGAGCAGTTATCAGCACTGTAGATATCGATCTGATAACTTCTTACATTGGTCGACAAACAACATGCTTTTGTCGACTCTGCATGATACATAACATTTACTATAATGTTGATATTCAAAACCTCAGAACGTCCCCCCCTCCCACTCTAGTGTTGAGCCCAACCTTGAGCGAAAACACTTGAGCGGCTGTTCAATATTCACTCCCTCGTGAAACTGACGGGGGGATTGACTCTTATGGTCTGCAGCTCGTTTTTTTGTAATATTTCCTTCAGAATTTTTGCTCAAATGTTGGAGAGACTGATCAAATTGTTAGATCCATTGATTTAGTTTTGTGTAAAAAGTTGGGGTGCTTGAAAATGTTGATGGTTTACCGAAAGCATGACAAGGAAATACATTTCTGCAACATAGAAATTAAGTTCCAAATGTGTATGAAAAATTAAGTATTTACACCTTTTTAACACCTTCCAATAAATTTACACCTTTACGGGTGTAAAAGCAGGGTTGGAAGCAATCTTCATACATTTGCACCTTTTCTACACCTTATTTACACCTCCTAAGGGTGTAAACATGAACCCAGAAGGTGTAAACGTTTGATTTACACCTTTATTACACCTTCTGAGGTTAGAGTACATACCCGCTATATCGCCATACTTTATTCATTATGTATTGCTTTCATCAATTAGATTGTGTATTGTATCACCTGTAATCACACCATTTGTAGATTGCTATAAGGTTATCTCTTAACATTTAATGTCAACAACAATTTTCTGAAAATGACATTTTAATATCCGTCCAACCTGATTGACATTACTAGCTTACCTATTCATGAGTATTGGCTAAGATCACTTTATACCTTGTATTTATACTGTGCGTATGTAGCTGTTTGTAACTTTGTTCACTGCTGAAGATGCTATAAGTAATAGCAAAACATACAGAACGAAATTATCACCTCGACTCGGAGTTGTTTTCTTCTCTATTACGTTTACATTTCTTGATTCAGATTTTCTCTACTGCATTTGGAACGCAAGTGTTTCTGGCTGCAATTTTTGATGTATCGCGAAACCGGATGGACCGTGCATTATGGCAGTGGGACTTTGGGATGTGTGGCTATGAATTTCTGGTCTTATATTCTGACGTTTTGTTTTCGTCGGTGAATCGTCTTGGATCGTACGGCATGACTCTGACAATGAAATCAGTCATGTTACTTGACTAGTGTATATGCCTTCTGGTCGCAGGCAGTGTTTGGGGCTGCTACGACAGGTTGAAATATGACGTTTTTTTCCTGGCTGCAGCCAATGTTGGACTGTCTCACGCGCTGAATTCTAACCTATAATTACAAGCGTGTGGTCCGTCATTCATAATTCAGCCTTCGTCCATTAAAGAATATCCCCGTCCACAAAAACCTTTCCATATTCCATATAACAGCATTAGCACCAAATTCAAAAAGACAATCATAGTATACATATACTAGGCTAGTTTCCTGCAAGAGAGAAGCGGCCAACAGTTTACAATGATGCCGGCAAGACATTATGATGTTCCAAAAATATCAAATTCGTATCAGTGATCAGTATTAGCTAAGTTATAGCTTCTGTCAAGCTCAAGCCAGTATTCAGACTGCCCTCACACGCTAAATTGTAACGCACACGTACTTGCCGTCTGGCTCCGGCCAGTTTACGTACTGCCAACACACACTGAATTATAACGTTTATGTATATACCGTCTGTCTGCAGCCAGTGTTTGGACTGCCACAACACGCCGAAATATAACGTTTATGTTTATACCGTCTGTCTGCAGTAAGTGTTTGGACTGCCACAACACGCTGAATTATAACGTTTATGTCGTCTGTCTGCAGTCAGTGTTTGAACTGCCACAACACGCTGAATTATAACGTTTATGTATATACCGTCTGTCTGCAGCCATTTGGACTGCTATAACACGCTTAGCCCGAAAACATCGGCTAAGGAGTCTATTTTTTTTTTTGGTTGTTGTTGCTGACCCCTTAGCCCGAATCACTTATACAGACCGAAAAGGAAAAAAATTAATAAGACGTCAGTCGCTCGAGATCTTTAACTGCACACGGCGTGGGGAATTGAGACAGAGGCACAACACGCATTTTATCGAATAAATAATATGATTTGGTATCTCCAGCACTATGACAACTATCTAATGACTCCTTTAATTAGATGGAGTCTGCCATCAAACACGGATTTTGTCAACAAAACCGTTGTGTTTCTTTCTTCATAGTTTACAGGGACATGCGCAGAATGGGGTTGACCTTTTGACTCACGTCATCAAGAAATGGATTTAAACCAATAGCGACGTGTGTTTATTCACGTGATCAGAAAGGTCACGAGATCAAAATAGCGAAGGTCATATTCTCACAAGATGTCAGAAAGGCGCGAAATCGTTAAAATCAATGAAGGTTTTTTCTCACACATTTGATCACATTTTGTCAGCACCAAAACAGTCGTGATAGATGGTCCATGGACAAAGAAGCTCGGGTCGGTCAAACTGTATCAAATTGGCATATTTTTTTTCTTTCCCGTTTCGTTATTTTCGTCAGCGAAAAGCCGCTTTTCGCGACATAAATTTTTATCGCGAAAATTTAACCCACCCTCGATCTGGGCTGTGATAGGAATGCCACGCCCCCTTACCTATATTCACCTATCACAGCCAGAGTTTCTGGGTTATAACACGCTGAAATATGACGTTTATGTCTGGACCTGCAACCAGTGTTTGGACTGCCACAACACGCTGAAATATAACGTTTATGTACGCACCTTCTGGCTGCCGTTAGTGTTGGCACTGCCACCACACGCTGAACCATTTGTTGTCGAAAACTCAAACTGAGTCCGAACATTGCTCCACCCAGAATCATCGCCCACATCGAAGTACGTATTCTAGGGTCGGGATTCCATCTAAATCGGGATAGAACAGAATACACTTGACAGGGCAGCATTCTATGGAATCAATATTGTGTTGGGAGATGTGAAGGACAGATCAACTTTCAAAGGAGGAAATTCGTAATTATACATTTTCTCACATTAATATGAATCAGAGATATCAGACAAATCTTTAAATATAGTATAGAATTTATAGAATATATGCGTTAAATCTGATAATCGTTATTAACCCGTCGTCCAAAAAAGAATTTTCGCGCCAATAGACCTGAAACCAGATGACGTTTTATCCGTCTTCTATCCCATAATGCAATGTACACAAACGACAATTAAATAACAGGTGGAGATCATACTACAATTGTATTATTCAGACACCTCCCTCATGTGACAGAACATCAATTTAATTGCCAGCGCAAAATCCCTGGACTGGCAAAGCCACACGAACACGTCCTATTAGCTTTAATTTGCGTCGGGTTATATACAGGACATCACGCCTTGCGACATCTGTACTGTGCGTTGACAAATTAATATCGTGTTATATAAGCGATGTTGATTTCAGGATAATTGATACCTGCCATGTAGATGAACAGGTAGAGTAAAAGTATACAACCGTCCATGTTTTTTACGATTATTTAAAATTCAAGCGCACACAATCACTTCTTGTACGGTTTTAATTAAAATTTTCGTCCAAACCTAAGAACAACGAAACAGTTTTGTGTGCGGGCTTTTCTAGATAATGTAGGCCCAGTTGTTGCCCCGTTAGTGGCCGTGGACTTACACGTTCCAAAACAATCCGTAATGACGTGTTATCCTCAAATATCTTAACTCCGCCGAGCTCTAGCTTTTTAAATTTATGGAATTTGGGAAATTTCAATTTTGAAATGAACGCTTATGAATGGGCGAATCTTTCCATATTATGGTTCATTTGAGGGTCTAGATAACTGGAATATCAAACTTCGGGAAAGTGTCAAAATCTGACACTTTGATTTGGGGGGGGCGGGAATTAATTGCATGAAACTGGTGAATGAAAATATGAGTTTTAAAAGCCATAGGCGTGAAGACCTGCCTGATGACATGTCTGAATACATATGTGTACTATCTGGACGCATATTCTATGAAGTTATTATAGATTATTTATAGTTCCGAACTGTTGGCCTATCCCCTACCTGATGAACGGATGCACACTTCATCACGTGATTGTAAGAGTGATAACACGTCACCAAGGTTTCGGTCAATATCCGTTAGACATTTTTCCGTACTGCAATTACCAATTACCAATTTCGAAAAGGGACAAGATGATTTCCAGCAAAAAATCTAGAGTAACAGTGAACAGATCAAGATGTCTCTTATGTAAAATTTTATAGTACGTATTCTTTCATCCAAATGAGTAATTGTCCACAGTATAATGCACATGAGCAGTGTGACTAACGTCACAGGACCTACGAAGTACAGTAGGCATTAGGACTCGAACGCGAACTGAACTCTTGGAAATCCCCACCCCCAGTTGAAATCCTGCCTATATTAAGATGGGCACCGCCCAAGTCAGAATCGCCACTGATTTTCATCAAAAATCACCAGAAATTTCCATCAAGAAATAGGTCAGCTCAGAACTTGTTGGTAACAGTCTCCTAATGCGCCTTCATTCCAAAATAAATAACGATCACCGATTTAATTTTACATTTTTTTTTTAAAGGAAACAGATTGAATAATATAGGTTCACTAGATTTCAAGCTTTACGTGTGAAAATACATCTACATCTCTTTAGTGGTTTTAGTGCCCTTGTCCAGGATCAAAACAACTTTTTAAATCACATTATTTTCCCAACAATACACCAAATTTTTATATATAGTACTATAGTATAGAAAGGTAGCATTTATGTAGTTTACGGTAATTCAACTCGAGACCAACACCTTCTATATGCACAAGATAATAATGATTCTATGTGATTCTCCTGAGCATAACCGGTACAAAGACGAATAAATAGCGTCTCTACATCACGTTGTTATCTAGATATATGAGACAACACATTTTGGGTATCGGCAATCTGATGAATGTACTATTCCGGTTTCCTTGTTTCACATTATATTCTATGGCAGTTGATCGGTGATTTTCTTTATGATAAACGTTAAACCACCTCAGCTTCGTTGTGCAAACAGCGCTGAATTTTTGAGGGTATATGCAGTAGGGTATTTTTAGCCGGAGAGTAACTGATAGGCCTAGTCATTAAATGCGATAAAACGCTGGAGCAAAACGGATCACAGTTTTCTTGGCAATGATGACATGTTTGGATGTGAAACAGGATACACGTTACAGGCTACAGCTTACATATATATAACAATATACTGAAGTGTTAATTATAAATCTAATTTTAATCAGAATTATTTTAGATCAGAACTTGCTGGTAACAATGCCCTAATGCACGTTCATGCCAAAAATCAAGGTTCTAATGTCAACGGTTCTCCTTATTTTGCCGACGAAAGGATTCGGATGGACTGACTGACTCACTCATTACCGGACAATTTGCGATCTGTAGCCTACTTCGTAGGAATATCTCAGTCACGCTTTGATTGTGGCAGTAATCTCTGCCCAAGACCAGAATTTTCCCGATTTTTTCCGCCTTCATTGCAACGATTAATAGAAAGCCGTTGGTACCACTGGCAAGTATTGTATTTGTTCTATTCAGCTGCAAATTTTATTTAGATTCACAGCTCGATAATATGCCTCGCCGGTGCACTATATTTGCGGGGCCTGAGCACTGCTTTCAGCAGGCAGAGAAAACAGCGAAATGAGCACCTCATGTGTAGAGGCGCGCACAGCTTGAAATTTTGACGGTAAAGTTTGACAAGAAGTTTGTCACCTTGCAGCGCTTGAAATAAACTACTTCCTGTCGAAAGATGAAAGTCTAAACTCAATTAGGGAACCAGCGAGGTACAACTTTGTTAATGCTGCCGAACGTGTGAATTATTTAGGAGTCTGATGCCACCATGATCTTTGACAAGTGAGACCAAATTTGTGGAAGACTGTTACGGCCATTCGCTATATCCTGCTCTGATACGGTCATCGTTTATAATACAAGCTTGTAAGCAAGCTAATGGTCACTATAGACTTCCATAAATTTAGTCTCACTTGTCACGGAAAACTGGCTCGTGATGTGTACCTGTTTCGTCGGTGTACGCTATTTATTGCAGAACTGTCATTGAGAAATGTCAAAAGAAGGCCTTAGCTTTGTTTGTTAGGTATATGTAATAATGCTTGTCGGTGTTGATCAAAATCTACACATTTCTCACACGATGTGGCATGGTACCAGGGGAGGTATGTATAAGCCGTATATATGTAGCCGTTTATGTAATATTGCTGTCCAGAAATTGGTAGATATCTATGTCGAAATTATAATCGTCTCACTTATCTTGAAATAGACGTG
Organism: Hanleya hanleyi; assembly: GCA_036873755.1. NCBI lineage: Eukaryota > Metazoa > Mollusca > Polyplacophora > Lepidopleurida > Hanleyidae > Hanleya > Hanleya hanleyi. The sequence goes on from JAVTVY010022344.1 coordinate 48,917, forward strand.
AGAGAAAGAAGCCCTATTCATTTTTATAAAGATATAGGTGCAGTATTGTTAGTGACTCACTGGGCTTCACGGATCCTCTGACCGTGTACATTGGCCGACCAAACGTACCCAAATCCCCCAACTACTACCAAGGACTGAAAAGAAAGTTTTAACTTTGAACTCCTGTGATATAATGATCGCGGTGGCAAGGCAACATTGGTACACTTGAAAGTGAATTAAACGGACAAATTAATCTGAACACGGAAGTTTTAGTCACATAAGACTTCCGGATGTTCCATCATTAATGAACATATCAAGATATCAATTGTTGAGCAACACTTCTCCTGTTTCCCATATTGAATTAATTCTTGTCCCCAGCTTGCAAAATTTTGCATTCCAGTTTGTGAGCATTATTGGTTTCAAAGTTGAAATCTAAAGTTATAGTAATGTCCATATACAAAACACTGCCTCATTAAATAGATGCTTCTGTATTCAGGCGAATATAGGCCTACTATTAACTGAAGACAGCATGTTAACCTTATCTGGCCTGGGAGACTGGGGCATTTACCCCTAGCAAACATTTCACCACCACTCCGGAACGAAGGGAATAAGAGAGCTGTATCCTACCGACTTTCCCACGATTCTTATTCGGGGTCAATTTAAGACCTTTTGCGTGCGTAGTCATCACTAGCTAAGATTCATAGCGTCTCCCATCCCTCACCGCTATGCCGACGACAAATACATTTTCCTGGTGGTAATTCGAACATCTCCATGGCGCACTTATTATTACCTTTGCGCCCTATTGGACCTTCATTAACTTGAGAAAAAGGGCCGCCATGAATAAAAATACCATAATCGATGTTGTGATCATCATCCCCTGTATACACGGGGTCTATTATGACGGAAATGCCCATCTTCTTGACCCTCGATTTCAGGTGATTTTGAGGCTCCATAGGGATAATTTTAACGTCTGTAATTAATTTTTGACCGACGAATGGCCATTCAGTCTGCCATTTCTGTATTTTTATTCATGGCGACCCATTTTCTCAAGTTAATGGAGGTCCAAAAGGGCGCAAAGATAATAATAAGTGCGCCATGGAGATGTTCGAGTTACCATCAGGAAAATGTATTTGTCGTCGGCATAGCGGTGAGGGAAGGGAGACGCTATGAATCTAAGTCATCACGTGATCACATGAAATTCAAAATGGCGTTTTCGGTCTTGCGTCCATTTTTTTTTTTTTTTTTTTTTTGCAGTTTTCTTGCCTATATGGCATGAAACTAATTTAGTTTACCAAAGCTTATCATTCTCCACATAAATTTTTTTTTTAAGAGAAATATCGAAAAAAAAATAATCGGAAAATCAGTCCAAACCAATCAGCGAAAAATGACATCCGAAAAGATGACGGTACCGGGTACCTTTTCTTCTAGAACTTGACCCTAATATATAGTATGAAAAGTTTTAGCCCTCCATCCCGAGGGACGACAACAATAAATGGTGGGGCGGATGCTTCTCCCCGGGTTGAGACAGACCACAAATCGCACATGCCTGATAGAGATAAACGAAGACAGAAGGTACATCTGTACAAACGATAGTCATTAATATACAGTCAAGATTTCGAAGGTGTTTTGTAGCGTTCCGTGGCATCAAACGTATTTATTTATATTATACTGATCGTTTATATAGCTTACAGATACCGGTACCTTAATGGTCACAGGAAGGACTCCCATGAACATAACGACAACCTGAAACACGTCTGTCCATATCACAGCCTTAAACCCTCCCTGTAAATAAAGTAGGCGCTTCCTCGATTGACAACATATCTTAACACTTTCACATCAGTAATAATAATAATAATAATAGCTTTATTTAAAAGAGGATGACATTTCATACAAATGAATGGTGATTTTCAAATGGTCCTCTGGTGAATTAAAACATTATAAACATTGTAAATAGATATAACAAGCAGGGGATATCAGTAAAGCAGATGCTGGAACAAGATATTACCGTTCAAAGTTGAATTAGAGTGACACACGTGTGGTTGCAGATTGCGATGTCTTATATGATGATTCCATATACAACAATAGTTATATTATTGTACTGATTGTTAGAATATAGCCCTAATGGTGTAAGAGTTATCGATTTGTTAATTATACCGTAATGTTCACTGTTTTATAATTGGCCAGTTCTGACGTCATCTGCAATCATGAGAGGCCGTGTCTTTAGACGTTGCAAGAGCATCTTAAGACGTTGATGGGAGCGTCTTAAGTGTATCACTAAATCCATTTGTTGATCATTATAACTATAAACTACGTACACATTCATATATTCATACTGTCTCCTTGAACCTTTTGTATTGATGATAGAACAGTACTAGTTAGGCATACTAATATGAACATACTCAAAAAAATAAACTCATCATAGCGTCTTCTGAATGGAAGAAAAAAATCCATTCATATATCATGTTGGTCCATGAAATGTGCAACCATTTGCAATAAAATGGCAAAATTTACGAAACAGACACGGCAGTCATCAAACGTGTGAGGCATGGTAAAAGTTGTATATTGCAGAGTGAAGCTTTGAATGAGCTCTAAAACTAACTGGAATCATGATTTCCTAATTTTAGAAGAATACATACAGAGTTCAAAATCTTCTACATCAGAACAGAGAAAACACTCCCAATGCAGAGGTTACGTGAGAATGAAAGCAACATGAACTAAGCAAAGTTCAAAACGATTGATGAAATATAACCCTGTAAAAACAAAACCCCTTATTTTCATGGAATGGAAATATATGTTAACAATTCAATGCATCAACTGAGAAAAAAAAATCTGGATAAATATTCTCAAATATTATTTTAATAATATTTGAAAGAATCTAGTAAAAGAATGATTATGTAAAACTAACTGATTATAGCTGACTTTCCTTAGAATTATGCAAAAGGTGACTCTTAAACAGAATAGCTTTAAAATATTTAATCTACGGTGGAGGTTATTGTTTGACAGTGTTTAATCTACAGGTAAGTCACATATGAATAGAGACATATGTTACTCATGGAATAAACTGTACATGGTGACTGTAAATTAGAACAAAATATTCCGAAAAGAAACAGGACAGAATAACTATACTGTTTTCTATAGAATAAAAAAACTGCCTTTGAAGATAATCAATCAATAATCTTTTTTTCCCCAAAAAATATATTTTATAGTTTTGAGACAAATATAATAAAGCAAATAAAAGATTTCAACTTCATAGATAATATGGGGTTTGATAAATGTGTTAGAACTATGACAATTCCGAAGCTGTTGTTCTAACCGATTAATAAATTTACACAAAGTGAAGTATTTTCAAATTGACCAGAAGTTGTTCAATTTCAAAATTAATTGGCCACTAATCATAATACCCGGCCGGGTGATATGTAGTATAATATCATAGACATATCTGTTGACACAAAGTAAAAATGTAAAAAAAAAAATAAAAATTACCAGTCGTTTATGTATTGTATATTTGCGTAAATTACAGTAAATCTATTCGTAGATACTATTTTCTTGCACACATGTTTTGCTTGAAGTGGTTCTCTTTCATATAAATCATAAGAGTAATTATATTCATATAGTTTGCTTTATGCATAATTTCAGTTTGACAGTTTCCTTGTAGATTTTTTTTATATAAACCCCAGAAAATCAAGATCTAAATATAATATTACATTTTTTATTCTACAGGAAGAAATGTAAAAATAAATTTGAAGAATCAATTACCAATTATTTGAAGAACCAATTTTATCAGTTATTATGTTACCTATTTTTAGGAAAATAACATAAAATAGAAATAATAATAATAAATATGAATTTACATTGCTCGAAAACAAGTTAATTATCTATATCATAATTTTTTTATAAAAATAAAACAGGATGTCAGTGGAGCTTGTAAAACAAATCAACTGTATTCATTGATTGGTAGGAAGGACTCTACACTCCAGCTGTCAGTGACGTCAAAGGACCCAAAAAGGTGTAGCGAACCTTATAGAAATTATTGACCAGATTAACAGTATATTATGGAACAGAATAGATTACAGCATACTAACTGTGAGCTTGACGAACAGATATACTGGACTGCTGAACGTTCATTATTAGTACAAACTTCATATAAGTAACTTATTTTCAACTATTTTTTCTTATTTTCATGGGCACATTTTGTATAATTATTTTCCTAAAAGACTTATACCTAAAGTTAATATTGTCCAAAAAAAGTTGCTTTATTCATAATCTTGTATTTACCTTATTTGAGAAGAAGTCCAATTCAAACCTCGATTACAATCGCTTGTTGGTAATTTTTGCTGAAGTGGAGTATGGCAACCAGTAATGGTCAGAGAGATGCCAGCGATATTGGAAATGTCATGATTTTAATCTTTGGATCACTACTACAATAAGTAAGTAGATATTTGTTGTATGCATATGGGTGTTTAAATCAACACTAAAACTTTGTATTTAAAAATATTTGTATATTACTTATTATAATCAAGAAGAGAACAATTAAATGATACAGAGTTAGGAAATCAAATGTTACATTCACAATTACTCATGTAATTCGACAGGATTGTAAACATTTTCAGTGTATTGTTGGACGACTTCCGTGAAGGACTGGATTTCCAAGCCGAATATGAGCGTCTGAATAACGAAGCCAAGAGACCATTAACTCGTAGCACAAATGAGAATGCCAGAGACAAGAGAGATGTCACACAGACCAACAGAAGATAGTATAGAAGTGCTTCGTGAATTTTATTCATGGTAAGTTCAGTTATTCTGTTATTATTGCTGACATTATTAGGATATCTTTAGATTCAGATTGTTATAGGAAGTACAATTTTTAATTTTCAGCTGTCTCTATGACTCTTTACTGCGTTCAATGCTACAGGAAGTAAATTATTTTTCTAGAGCATCGACGTACCCCCTGCTTTAACGTCAATTATCTCCCCTTATATACCGAGTAGCTCTGTTAATGATATTGGAGTGAGGAACAATGTACCCAATCCTTTAACATCAATTATCTCCCCTTATACATTGAGTAGTTCTGTTAATGTTAGGGGATTCAAGGACAATATACTCTCTCCACCAACAGCGTCAGTTATCTCCCCTTATATGTCGAGTAGCTCTGCAGATGTTATTGGATTCAGGGTTGATGCACCAAATCGTTCAACATCAGTTATCTCCCCTTAAACATCGAGTAGCTCTGTTAATGTTAGAGGATTCAGAGACAACATACTGGATCCTCCCCTTATGTAACGGGTAATTTTATCGATCACGTAGGATTCAGAGATAACGTACCCTCTCCGCCAACAACATCAGTTATCTCCCCCTATTCCCAGAGCATCTCATACATTTTTATGGGATCCATGGACTTGGTATCCAATCCTCTTTCATCGGTTACCTTCACTTATGTAATGGGTATTCTCTCGATGGTATATGATTCAGGGACAACAAACCCTCTCCGCCAACAACATCAGTTATCTTCCCCTATTCTTCGGGCAACTTGGACAATGTTAGGGGATTTGCGGTCTCGGTATTCAATCCTCCTTCATCATCAGTTACCTCCTCCTACGTAAATGGTCATTCTCTCGATAATACAGGATTCAATGACTCCTTCTTCAGCATCAGTTAAATAATTCCATTGATAATATTGGATTCAACAATCAGGCTGGAAGAGGTAATGATACTCAAACTTACTTTTCCCCATGAGGGAAACGAAACGGTAATTTTTGAAAAAGTTCAACTCGGAAGAAGTTATCCATCAAATTCGTTTGGAAAATGAAGGGAATACTACTTGGACAGAGCATTTGGCTTCTTTAACTGCACCTATTTATGAGAGATTCACCGAAACTCTAGCTGATTCGAATGATAATGATTTAGCACGTGTACATCCATCAAAAATGTATGAAAACCCCTTGATTTTACCATTAATGAAGCAAGCCTGAATAAATTTTCTAACAAGTATGGGAACGATTGCCTTCAGGAGGCCTGACAAATAAAGTGAGTGATAAACGGAATAAAGAAAGCGATTTGACGATACCGAATCCCGACAATTTGTGCGCTGTGCGATCTGTTTTTGTTGTTGCCTTGCCCTACAAGTTCTGTAGCAGATGCTAGAAACAAACTACAAAGAGATAGGGCTATTGATTTGTGCCGGAAAGCGAAAGTTATTTCTTCCAAAAGCTGCGGTTTAAAGGAAAGAGTGGCGTTAGCAGAACATTTGCAGATCATCGTTATAAGCGCTCAACATTTAAATCAGTTTATTTACAGGGAAACACAAAATGCTTTGCAAATTTTACCTCTATCTAGACAACCAACATTTTGATCTAATAACTAAGTTGAAAGCATTTTACGGTTCTGTATTATTGCGAAGTATGTAACACTCTGTTTCACAGACGTTCGCACCATAAATGTGACAATGTTTATCAAGTATGTTTGAAGTTAGAGTGTGTTGAAAGTGACTTGGTATATTGCAACGGCCCGCCCTCTGTACATTACAGCACATATAAGGGAAGTGGGAAGAGGTGCCGACATACTGACTGCGCCACATGACTTCACAGAATAGTCTTCTGGTAAACCTATTCTAAAGCACATACCAAGAATCTAACGATTCGTGATATGTATTGTATCTCAGGTACGCTTAATTTATTGTACCTGTTCATGTGGCAACTTGGATGATATGACCACACGGCCCCTAGCACCGGCATAAGCGGTATTAGATACAAATCTAGAGAGCTATGATGGAAATGCTCTGACAACTCGTATACTGGTAATTGGTGAGCTGTTTCGCTGTGACAACTCGTACATTGGATATTGGTGAGTTGTATCGTCGTCAGATGTAAATGACGGCAATTAACACAAAAGACTAGTCTGTAAGGCCCGATGTCGATCCAGCATCAACTTCCCACAAATGCCAACATATATCAAAGACCAAAAGGTCTGTACAGGGGGCGGGCCTCGGGAACGAAACGTCCACCAGCAGAATCTCGCCATATACAGGAAAACATTACAACACATATAAGGGAAGTGGGAAGAGGTGCCGATATACTGACTGCATCACATGACTTCACAGAATAGTCTTCTGGTAAACCTATTCTAAAGCACATACCAAGAATCTAACGATTCGTGATATGTGTTGTATCTCAGGTACGCTTTTATTCTACCTGTTCATGTGGCAACTTGGATGATATGACCATATGGGCCCTAGCACCGGCATAAGCGGTATTAGATACAAATCTAGAGAGCTATGATGGACTCGACAAATATATGTAGGTTTATTGTTTTCGTGGGAAATTTAGGTCGTGCGACGTCTGGCATTGCAGGTTAGTTTCTCTGGGTATTCTTGCATTTACCAGGTCACCCCTGTTGAGACGTTTACTACATCAGACGTCCACGATGCTCATCCATTAACATCAGATGAGCTGTTTGAGCTTATCTGTCATCATAGCTTCCGAGCTAGCGTATCTATTTCCGCTTAAGCCGGTGTTAGGGGCCGTGTGGATACTCCATAGTCTCCACATGAACAAACGCAATAAAAGCACGACTGAAAGTATAACGTCGGTTGATGCAACGAGGGAATGCGAAAATTGCGGTAAGAGGAGATGTTTTTTATTGTGAAAACACAAAGTATTTTTGCAAATGGTTCGTCTCTCCCATATACAGGGGATATACTGCAGTGGCTCACAATTTATGAAGTTATGATTCTATATTTCTAATGTAATATTTAATCGACAACGCTGTAACACCTAAATGAATATACAGCGATGGCAAAATTATGTACATCGAGGTACCCACACTGGGGATGAAGGTCATTTATAGTTTGAACCATATCCCGCGTCTCTTTTGGATCCTATCCTGCATTTTTGGAATCAGTTGAAAAAAGTGGATCTGATGCATACTTTAACATGGTTCAGATACAGAATTAGCAAGGTCCATATTTCCAGACCATAAATTTTATGAGTGTGACACGGTTCGCCATCGGGGAGGGAAACATTTCTAAAATGGCATGTGAAATAGTCTGGAAAAACTTTTGACTTCGCAAAGAAATGTATGAATATTGTCAAAGCAAACCATCTATTATGTTGAAATGTTGTTTGAGATTCAGAGAACTCATTATGAGTCTGGCTGAACTTCCGGCGACTGCTATTGACGCCAATGAAGGTAAATTTGGACTTGATCCATTGAATTATGTAAACGTGGCTCATCTGTGCTTTGATATATTCCGTCACCTACTTCTCTAGCATGATCAACTAGCACGAGTCTCCTCTGAAGGTATTGTCTCCCGTGAGCAATATTCAAAAATTTCTGTGAAATCTATGGAATGGTTGGTGCACAAAACTGAGAGCGAGGGATATCCTTTATTCATCCAGCATGCTCTCAATGTAGGAGAGAAAAGCATCGGGAAATACCTTGTGGGGTTTTCTGAAGAGCGTATGTTGGTGTATGCATACCATGACTGTTACTATCAGGGTTGCACTCAATGTTACCATCCTAAAGACCCTAAATCAAAAGTAAATACTCCCTTGGATCAACTCTACAGGGTTACTTTATTAAAACAGAAATATTTGGAATCCTGTAGATTTAAATACATTCGTATATGGGATGGGGGGTGTTGGCTTAATGTCACACTCAATGTTGTTTCACTCATATGGTGACAGTCAGTTTGTTTGGTGGAGGAAGCCGGAGTACCCAGAGAGAACCACCGACGGTCGGCAAGTACCTGACAAACTTTCACACATGAACCAGTTGTATATGGGAACAAGGGTTCAAACACGACATTGGAACGAAAACGGAGTTAAAATTATTTCTAGATAGGGTGGACATACATCCACGATTAAATCCGAGCTATGTTTTCTTCGGTGGAAGAACCCACGCCGTATTTGTACACTATTTTTGAAGGAAAAAGAAGAAATCAGATATCTTGACTTCACCAGTCTATACCCTTTCATAAACAGGACGACAAAATATCCTTTTAAATACCCTGAAATAATCAAATTTTCGGCCAATTTCGGAGTATTTCGGCCTTGTCAAGTGGAGGTTCTTCCGCCTAGAGGATTGTGTCATCTAGTACTACTGTGTCGGTGTACCGGCAAACTGATGTTTCCCCTGTCTCGAACATGTACTGAGAATTCTAACCCAGTATCTAATCATTCTTATAAAGATCGCACCCTTCTAGGCACACGGGTCACAAAGAGCTTTATCTCTTCTCAGAGACCCTCCAATATGATGGTAAATTGGATAGCGATCTGTTTTCAGAATGCATCATTTTTAGCCGGTACGCAACAAGCTTCGAGATGGTCTGAATGGTGTAAGAGTGATGAGGATGAAGAAAAATACATCCAAGACAACCTAGAATGTATAAGGTGAAATAAGACAAAAATAAGTGAGAGAAAACCCAAGGCTTCATCAGATGAGTAAAACGGTCCTTAATTCGCTGTGGGGTAAATTTAGCCAAAGGAATGATCTATGTCACACCATGTTCGTCACGGGAAAGTTTTAGGAAATTGTGACCGATCACGAAAAAAGTCGTCCACTGAAGAATTCCGCATTCATGATCCAAAGACCTAATTCATATAACAACATTAGCACCAAATGAATAGGATAAACCCAATTTCAGTAAACTCAGATATAATATCACGGAATATTATATCTGAATTCAGCCCTATATAAATCCCGTGCGAGTTGAAACTACTATTGTTAGCCAATCAGATGGATAGCTGGTTGTAACTATTTCAAAATCACGCCCACAGTAATTACACACGGTAGCTCGTGGTCTAATATATAAACATTATCCTGAAACAGTTTCCAAATATGGCATAATTTCCAGACAGGATCCGTAAACATCAAAGAGTTTACTCCCGCCGCAAAGTCTGGCTTTAGAAAATATCAAAAGATTGTGCCATGCGAAGATGTTGATCTCCGTGAAGTAAACGTCAATCATTGTCACAGCGAAAAGATAGAAATGGTCCTGATTGGCTTTACTGTGGGATCTCGTAGAATATCGGCGAACATTTCGCACGAAGTTTTCGTAGCGTTACGTCTAGATGGTATTCCCCTGATTTACCATCTTGGTTTACCTAGATTGAGGATAAACCATAGTATACATAAAACTAGGCTAATTTTCTGCAAGACAGAAGCGGCCAACAGCTTTCAGTGATGCCAGCAAGACATCATAATGTTCCAAAAATATCAAATCCGTATCGCTGATTCTTAATCAATATCATATACGTTGTAGTCGTTATCTGAAGTATGATGTATCTGTCACGCTTTGATTGTGACTGTTCATATGAACACTATGAGGATATTGAAATGCATAGGTTCATACGGCCCCGAGCCCCGTGTTAAGCGGAATTAAACACAAGTTACGTAACGTGTCGTCATAGATCTTGCACACTACGCTCGTATTTTGCTATCAGCATGCGATATGTATCGCCAAATTGAAGTTTATTAAAATCGTCACATTTAACACAGGATCTAGTAAATGCTAGTAGGCGAAATATTAGGCCAATTAACGAATGAATTGGTTGGCGACTTCATAGTAGTGTTTGTATTTGAGGGGCCTAAAAAATATGTCTATCGTACAAACAAGGGGGTGGAAGTCTGCTCGATGCTTCATTTTGTAGTATACCATCAGTCAACTGATAAACTTTGATAGATAGAAGAAATGGTGAAGAATTACAATCCTTAGAGGGTATTTGCGCATGTGGTCTGTATCAAAGTGAGAGTCCCGTAAGAAGGCTCAAGTTACACTGTTTGCAGAACACTTGAGACAAATATCGATTCAAAATCACCAACAAACGAGCAGAAGAGAACCACAGGACATGTTATACATAGAGGGTAATTCAACCGCATCTTTTTCTTTTTTTTGATCGGGTAGCGGACGGGCTGTGACACCAAACTTTGTGAACATATTAAGCTGGACTGGGTGGTAAATAATTTCATATAGCTGGGAATACATTTTTCCACAACAGACTTACAAGGTATTTGGAAAATAAATTACCTGGGAAAACTTGAGGATCTCAAAAGAGAACTTAGTAAATGTAAAATGCGAAATCTTACTCTATTAGGTAAAGTTACAGTTATCAAAACAATGGTTTTGTCAAAGCTGATACACCTGTTCCTTGCCCTACCAAATCCTCCAGATGATGTTATTAAAGAAATTAATACAATTCTTTTCAATTTTATATGGAATGGCGGCAACGATCGAATAAAAGGAACAGTGATCACTCAAGAGTACAACAATCGCGGTCTAAGGATGATAAACCTTGTCAATTTCATTCATTCACTAAAAGTATCTTGGTTAAGACGAATGATTTTTGAACGACAAAAATGGCAAACAATGATGCAGTGTTGGTAGCGAATATATGAGAATATTGTCTAATAAAACAAAGAACCCTTTTTGGAAAGACGCTCTCAAAGCCTGGTGTATTTTCGGCAAAAAAAAAATTGAAACCGCCGAGGACATATATAAGGAACCGCTATGGTATAACACAAATTTTTAAAATTCTTCATTTTTCGTCACAAAAAAGTATGAAGATAAAATTAGATACTTTAGAGATATCGTCGATATCAACGGTAACATAATGAAATCTGAAGATTTCAGAAGCAAATATGAAACGAGTGGAAATTTGTTAGACTATATTAGGCTAACTAAAAACTTACCTACTCTCTGGTCTAAACCACTTCACTCAAATGTCAATGAAGTAAACCAGACATCACCTGGGATAACAAAATGTCTACGTATTTTGTCAGTACAGGGAACGGGTTGTAGACGCTATTATGATGTAATTGATTATAATGATTACATCATACCAATATCAGCTGACAAATGGGAATCATCTTTGAATCTTATAAACCCGATATATTGGAGTAGAGTATACTGCAGATCTTTCCGTTGTACAGTTGACACCAAACTACGAGATCTGCAGAATAGACTCCTACATAGAATCATTCCCACAAATTCATTATTATATAAAATTGGTTTGACGGAAACTAAAGTATGTAAAAAGGAAACGGAAACACTGGAGCATTTATTGCTACTATATGTCTCCCCTGCGGCCAAATGATAGTCCCTCTATCCTCGACCACTTATAGGTATATCCTGGAAATCTTTATATATGTATTTGAAAATATTTGTTTGTACATGCTCTGCCATTAGCCTTCGGCAATAAGGAGCAAATAAAGTCTTATCTTATCTTATATTTATTTTTGGAATGTTCACAAGCCGAAAAGCTGTGGAAATGTCTAGAAACCTGGCTAAAGGATACAGTAGGAATGCGGGGTGAAATATCTAACGAAAAAATCATCTTGGGCTGAGAAAGAAATCAAAATGGTCTTAATGATTTGATGTTGATAACCCAAAAATATATTTCTGCAACAAAGTTTGATCAGGGAACTCTCAGCTGGAAAACTTTACTGAACTATACAAGTACTACTGCATTGAATACTTTGCAGCCAAACGTTCGGGGTATGTTATGAAGTACAAGGAAAAATGGATACTGTTCGAAGATTTCTTTAAATCCTTTCGACAAAATGAAAAATGAATTGCTTCTAAAGGGCTGTCAAGGATATAATTTTATTATTGTTAAGCCAAGTGTGGCCAAGGTGGTTTCTTATGGGACCCCTTTGGATACAGTTGGAAAATGCGTGTTTGTCCATTGGGTTTTTTTTATAGGGTATTTTTCTGATTGGTGAAGCAAATGCGCACCACGGATATTTGTGAAAATAAAAAGAGGTAACATGAAATGGTGAAGACAGGGATAAGACTGCTACATTGAGAGTGACAAAGGGTTCATATGTCTATAATATGTATTATTATTATTGAGAATGCAGATTATGTATATAGATTTTTAAAGAATAAAAAAAATCTGGTAATTGTGCGAAATAAATTCATTGAACAAATTGAAAGAAAAACATTTGCTGTATTTTTATAGTTTTTACATTATGCAATGCTGAAAAATTGTATCTATCTACAGTTGTGTATTTAATTATACCCTTTGTATTTACATGGCATTCCAATGTGAACCCGACCTCAAAGTGACTGGCTGTCTTATATTATATAAGCTACCATCATTCAGGTCTAGGGGTTCAGTCGAATCAAAATAGTGTATATCCAGAATCAAAGTCTCTTTTGCTGATAGTTGTCCTGTGCTGGTAAAGAGGCCGAGATAACTTCTCACTCGATTGTGATTGCGGAGGTTATGTGGTAGGGGTTTCGCTGGCTTTGTTGGCTATCAGCGTGTAGCTAAGAAGTTAATGTTTATGAGACGGAAGTGGAAAGGGTTTTTTATTTATCCTTACCCACACATCTCATGCCAATGCGTTTTGGTAATTATCATAAAAATAGGATTTCAAGCCGGTGCTGGGGGCCGCGTGGTCATGTCATTAAAGACGCCATCTACATCTACAATAAAAGCGTGGCTGAGATACCTATCATCACATGGATAGTTATTTGTTCCAGTAATGTTTTGAGATATGCAAGCAAGGTATTAGCCTGTGCGGTCATAACTTCCTGTCAGTACGCCGGCATTTTTTTCTACCACCTTTATATGTTGCGTTTAATTCTTGGGTCACTGACAAATTACCTTGAAGAATCGAGAATACATTCGTTTCAACGCGACGAAAAGAATATTTGCCTGAATATTGTTAAAACGCTTTGATATGCCCCAACTGGGATGAATTTGACCATACGGTCATACATCGCTGCTTCATCCACCGTTATTTTATAGATAAAGGGATCAGCACGCGTCATTGAAGAGAGAGAATTATGGTTTAACGTCGCGTTCATATTTCAGTTATATAGTTCCAATCAAACAGAATTTCTGTCTTAAGTATACCAACAAAACAAGTCAACATCCCAACAACCTAAAAGTGATTGTACATACAGTAAAACCTGTCCATGAATTACCACTTTTGCAACAAATTGATTTCTCTCAATCAACTTAGAGCAAATGCATCCTTATTCCTCATAAGTTTTATTTTAACGAGACCCATTCAGAATACATCTGTTCTGTAGACACATATCCATTAAATCAACTAGCCGACTCTCATCGGTAAACTCTCTACGGCTGACCTGTTCTTCATTTGTGGCTTTACCATCCATTTGACACGCTGTGTCCTTGAACAAAGGGACGCGGTTAACTGCTATCTTGGGCTCTGATCCATATGTCAACAACTTTTCTAAATACGCTCTGTATGGGTAGCCTTTTATTGATGATGGCACAAGTTTACCATTCATGCTGAAATCAACCCGGTTGAACATGGAATGCAATAATAGATTGACAGGTTAAATATTCTCAGTTTCCAGTACAGGTGTCCCAACTTTATGAAATATTTTGATGAGGATATAGGTTGAAGTTGTACCCATTGACCCTGTTCAACACTCGTCTATTTAGAGGTACACTGAAAATTCGCTGCGGAATACATTCACATGAAAGAGGGTGTATCAGAGACATTATCGATCGAATATATCTCTACCATATGTTCTCTTTTGCTTAGCACGGGAGCGACTGGTTGGTTTCCTGGCTATTTTGCTGACATGGGCCCCGTTCAGGCCTGGGGGCGCTTCCTACATAAGTTTTCTTGTCCCTTGAAGTAGAAAGCTGAAACTTACCACACTATACCCTTAGGTGAGGCTCTACCAGAAAATGCAAAAAAAAATTATCCAAGATGGCCACCATGATGACGTCAAAGAGACATCAATTTGAACAGAAAAAAAGATATTTTTGGTCAATTTTTCGGTAAGATTTTTCGAGAAAAAACCCCAAATATTTTTGTTTTCTTCGGAAAAACTGCATGATAAAAATTAGTAAATAATAATCTGATTTGAAACAAAACAGTTTTTGCCCATGTTTCCTCGCAGAAAAGCATGAACTCTGAAGAAAATTGGTTAAAAATCACTGTTCAGGTACCCCACATGGCTGCCAATTTGAATTTACCCATGATCCTCTGCTCGAAGTGTTATACAAATCCGCTAAAATGACCCTCGCGATGATAAACTACAACTCAGGGAGTGTCGGCTGTCAATTTTTCGCCGTTCCGAAGTTTGGCAAGCGGCCATAATGCTCCCCTTAAGTCTGGTAGATTACGGAACTCTCTTCCTTCGTCCGTTCATAGATAAATAGGTTCTTGAGCTTTAAAAATTAATTTAAAGGCATTGACTATATTTTCGCCAGTCCTTGTTTTCACGAGTAAACTACAAGCACATTTCGCGAATACATCAACACATGCTAAAATATATCTATTGTTGTTCTTTTTCGAGGATACTGATGACATATGAACTAAGTCTGCTTGAAAAATTGATCCCCTATTCCAAGAACAATTATTCTATTGCGAGAAAATCTTTTCTTAACAGAGACCCCATTCAGAATTTTTCTGTTCTGTAGACACATATCCAAATGTGGTTTCGTCATTAAATCAACTAGCCGACTTTCATCTCTACAGCTGACTATTTCTTCGTTTGTGGCTTTACCATATCCATTTGATGCTCTGTGTCCTTGAACCAAAGGGACGCGGTTAACTGCTATCTTGGGCTCTGATCATATGTCAACAACTTTTCTAAATACGCCCTGTATGGGTAGCCTTTTATTGATGATGGCACAAGTTTACCATTCATGCAGAAATCAACCCGGTTGAACATTGAATGCAATAATAGATTGACATGTTAAACATTCTCAGTTTCCAATACAGGTATCTCAACTTTATGAAATATGTTCCTGAGGATATAGGTTGAAGTTGTACCAATTAGGGGTACGCGGAAAATTCGCTGCGGATACATTCACATGAAAGAGGGTGTATCGGAGACATTATCGATCGAATATATCTCTACCAGATGTTCTCTTTTGCTTAACACGGGAGCGACTGGTTGGTTTCATGGCTATATTCCTGGCATGGGCCCCGTTCAGGCCTGGGGGCGCCTCCTAAATATGTTTTCTTGTCCCTTCAAGTAGAAAACTGAAACCTACCACACTATACCCTTAGGGGATCCTCTACCACAAAAAAAAATCCAAGATGACCACAATGATGACGTCAAAAAGACATCAATTTGAAGAAGAAAAAAATTGGTCGATTGGGGAAAAAATTATTTATGTGTTTCTTCGCAAAAAATGCATGCTAAAAATTAGCAAATAATGATCTGATTTGAAACAAAACAGTTTTTGCCCACTTCTCCTAGCTGATCCCCTATTCCAAGAACAACTACTCTGTTGCGAGGATAATCTTTTCCTAACAGGCTTATGCAATGTATATCTGATTTCATTCGTTGTCTAATCGTGGACGTGTTTCAGAGGTATACGTCTGTCCGATTGCTTGGCTGCAATATACAGAGCTTGTACTTTTCGGTATGCTGCTTTCCCTGTTGGAGTATAATATAATTTGCGCAGCAGTTTCTCTAAGGCCGTCTGTTTTGTCTTGCCATGCCATGTGTGTGCATTCGAATGACTTTAGAGACAGTTTATTGGTTCATCAGCAATGGTATATAAAGAGAAATGAAATGCAGAACAACCGTAACGTTTTTTTCGGAGACGGGTGAAATAGCAAAATATTTTATAGTTATCCATTCAAACAAAAATCTTTCAATACTTAAATGTAATTCATATATTAATGAAAGGTTAATCTGATAGTGAGTCACAACATCATTGAGTTACATTTAGAACATCTCAATAACCTTATGATCATCTCATAAAAGAATGGTGTTTTCCTTGTCCTCCTGTTATGTCTCACTGGTGGATGTCGATGGTTTTGCATTTTTCGATTTTGTTGTTTTCAGATTTTTTGCTGGTTCATCCTCTTCAAAATTTTCATTGAATTCCTTTGTCAATTCAGCACAACTCGTAATCTCCGGTATGTCTGCGAGGATTAAAGGCATCAAGGATTTCAAATTGTCCCTTCCAAATGAATTAAAGCCATAGCCTGTTTTTGTCGGACATAACTTGCTCCCAGTCTCTCCCCGCTTATCATACAATATCCTTGTATGGATAAATCATTTCTCCTTATATTTACTTATCATGCAAATGTATTCTATTATCTAATGGGAATTGTATTTCCGAAGGTTTTTCGGCTTGTACAGCAGCATCCACACACAAACTGTGTAAGGGTGAATCAGCCACTCTCAGTCAGGCTTGGAGGAAAACTACAGGCCTCATATTCATTCACCTTTATCTTTCACGGACATTTGAAAGATAATTCTGGGCATCCAATGACCTTCACCGACCTTCACAGAACAGTTGATATTTGAAGAATACATGATGTTGTTTCTGTTGCAAATCATTCGGTGTCCTCTTCTGTCACAGGTAATCGTTGTAAAATGTTATTTCACCAAACTCTCTTTTCATACAAATACTCCCTAAAACCCACTGTGCACCAGCGATACACAGTACTGTGATAAAAATGCACATCCACATAAAATTGTGTACCAGTGATTCGCATACTGTGTATGTAATATATACAAAATGTGTATCAGTGGTACACAATTCAATGTGGATGTGCACAACTGTACACAGCAGTCTTTAGAACGTTCATAAAGTTAAACCGCGGTTCGCAGTTCGCAGTTCATTATTCGAGGGGACCAGCAATTATTTTCTCAGATATGGAAATCTGTATTTTTTTTATGATGAATACTTTGAACTCGAAACTCTGTATAGCAAGAGAGGATGTCTTGCTCTTTTTCTTTGCATATTCATATCCCAAATCTGACGCCAGAGGGCGCTGCTAGGAGCGCGTGTAAAGTACCTAATATCAATAACATTGGCTGTAATATACAGGAGATCATGGGACACAAATGGTTGATTCAATCATTAGAGAAATCCAATGAATATTATGGTATAAAACAAAACATCACTCTGTTCATGAACCAATACTGCACACATCTGTTACCCTATAATTCTACACTATCCGTCCTCGCCCTGGGGGAGGTCCGATTGATAGAAAGCGCACAGTGGTTATCCGATCGATTTCACGCTAACCGTCTTCCTCCCGAGGGACCACAACAGAAAGCACAGCTGTCACCCTCCTCACCAAGGGCGTAGACAAGGGGGGGCTTGGGGGGCTTCAGCCCCCCCAAATATTGATGTCCGGCAAAAAAAAGAACAAAAAAAAAAAAGAACAGAAAAAAGGGGAGAAGGAAAGAAAGAAAGAATGAAACAGAAAGCAATCATAGCAGAGAAGTAAATGTTTAGCTTGTCACATATTTTTATCAATTGTTGCATATTACAGGGGAAGCAAAATTATCATCCACAATGCTTACCAGAAGGGCTAGAATAGTTGCAATCGGTCAGAGAATAACGCAACAGTTTGGCGATATCGGACTCAAAGACCCCGTGTGATTTTCTCCGAGAAACGAATAATGTGCTCCAATTTAATCACATATCGCCCATTTGGACGAAAAAGGTCAACACGTTGGCTGAAAAGATTTTTTCAGAACTTTTTCACCATAAACTTTTTTTTTATTGAGATCCCAGTCATTTGTTCAGTATTTGTTTATTCACAAACGAGAGATACGAACTCTCGAATAATTTTCACGGGGAAACCCTTGAGATACAGGTAAAAAATCTAACCCAGACACAACGTCACTATTTAACTGGTGTAAATATGATGAATATGGATAATTTTCGCTAGTATTCCGAGAAAGGATCACTAAGGTTACATTTTTGATAAGTTTGGCAACTTCAGAACGAACACAAAAACCACGCATCAATGCACCGCCCCTGCAATCTAGGCAAAATAGTATTGTCTAAGAAATAACTTGAATTATAGTGCAAACCCCGGATTGTATGATCATTTCACCTTGTATATCACCGTAGTGATCACCACCGTTATAGGACATTTTCGCAAAAAAAAAGTTCAACTTTTACAATCTTTTACCGCTCAAATGCTCCCAGTGAGCGCCAATTTACCATAAATTTACAAAAAAAATCTACGCTGCGAGGGGGGATACCCCCCTCTCAGACTCTCCCCCTAAGCCCCCCCAAACTTCACAACTTGTCTACGCCCTTGCTCACCCGTACCTCTTCCCCACACACAAATACAATAGACAGACTAGAAACTTACCTGTCTTGGTCTACTTATCTCGGACACGTCTTCTACGTTACATCGTTACACTATCGTCTCCAAAGTTCATCTCATCTTAGCCACCACATCTTTACCCCTCTCTCCTCGTCCCTGTCTTGAAATGAACACTGACCCCTCTGAAGACGCTCGCATCAACGTCTTGGGGTGCTCATTCCATCCATCACACACAATCAACATCTTAAATTGGGGCGATATGCAAGAGGTGAGATATATTGACGACGCCTGCCGACTAAAAAGCAATTAAGGCCTAAAGTATTTTGGGGCCAGTTTGTAAACACACAACCAATCCAAACTCCAAAGCTGTCCTTCTCAATCATATTGGGCCCTGGTACATGGATATTATCGGGCATATGTATATCAAGACATAGATATAAATATGAATATTCATAATCATATTTTGGGGAGCATGGCGGACGACGTTTAAAATTTCTGTATAGTTCATTTACATCGACGACAAAACAGCCTTTTGAGTAACCATCGGCTAAAAAACTTTGAGCATCCGTGAGCCACGAACTTGTCGCTGAATTTCTGAATCCACAAACAGGCTTAAAATGGGCAGAAAAAGGACATCGCGTCAAACAAACGAGCCGTCCGCCGACAAGGAGCTTGGCCCACGACCACAAAAATGCAGACGACTCGCAGGTTCAGATTCCGAGATTCCAGAGAACTGGACGATTGATACCTTGAGGAAACGTCTGGAAGAAAACAATATCTATATTCCACAAGGGATAAAACACAGTCATCTCGTCAGTGAAAAACAGACACCTCAAACAGCGGGGAGGTCAACGAAGTGCGACGGGAGCCATTATCGTTTGATCAACTTGCGCGTGCGCCAACATTAGTTCCTGCTTCCGGTGTAAACAATAATGGCAGCCCCCATGAAGAAACAATCTCGAGCCCGGAATCGGGCAGATTGGAAACATTTGAGCGGTCCTTATCGATAATTTCGTCTACACTGGCAACACTGACATCGCTTGTCGCGATTTCTCCAAGGCAGAATCCATCCGCGACTGCGGATTCTAATGAGGACGAGTCCGGTTTCACTTTGGCGTCAGCTGTTCAACAGCAACAACAACCTCGCCCAAATCAAAGTTCGTCGACTGACATTGGCGAAGGTTTTACCTCAGAGGAACTGCCCCACGTGGAGACGGTCCCAGCCTCCATTCGCAAACAAATTATACAACATCTTCCACCAGGTGAACCCAGAGACAGACAAGGAGCGAACCAGGTGCCCCGACATCTCACAAGTGATGTGGTATTAACTGATACTGTTCATGATCTTATGCTGCATGCCGTAAGCCCATCAACTAGCAGAACCTACGATTCTGCTGTACAAAATTTCATTCGTTTTGCCGCATTGCATAACATTCCATTCTGTCAACAGACTAACTTACCAATATGTGAAGAATCAACGTTGATGTACTATGTGGCATATTGTTTCAAAATTTCTAAGCTCTAAGCTGCAATCAGGCATGTTTACTTAACAACTGGGGCTATGTACCCTATCACTGAAACAAATCAATGCCCAAGGATTTTCATTATTTTACGTGGTGTTAAAAAAGCTCAAAGTGTTAGGAAATATGAGCGTTTTCCAATCACTTATGATATTTTGTCTCAGATATGCACCCTGTTAAGAGCTGGTGTCTTCAGCCCGTTCATTGACGTCATGATGGAATGTACCTGCACTGTAGCCTTCTATGGATTTCTTCGTTGTGGGGAATTTACAACCATGACAGGTCATTTTGACCCATGTATTAATTTAAGTGTTGGGGATCTCTAACAGATGATAAGTCTTCAGCTATGCTTCATTTGAAATCCTCCAAAACAGACCCCTTTAGGAAGGGCACTAAGGTCCAGCTATGTCGCATTGGCAACTTATGTCCAGTGACATGTCTAGAGAGATACTTAAATATCCGACAAGCCTTTGGTGTGAGCAAGGATGATCCCTTATTTATAACTGCACCCAGATGTCACCCGACACGCTCAGTTTTTATATCAAACCTTAGAATTCTTATCCACAATGCCTTATGCAAGAGTTCTTGTTAGCTTATTTCTGGAGTAAAACATTCTTCAGACTTTGTCTCATCTTATTGTGTTGATTGGGAAATGAGAACAACTCTGAAGTCAGACTCGATACACTGTACAGCACTAGGCAGATTTTTTGCTCTTTCTCCCTTAATTAACTAACTGTCGTTGCCTAAGGCTGGGCATCATTAGTTGGTTTGTTCTGTAATGATGTGATGCTCATGTAATGCCGCATGCATATTTGCTAATTCTGCATGCTTATGAAGTATCGAATTCAGTAATTGATCAGCTTTCTTCCTTAAGCTTATTTTGATATGAATCAGTATGCTATTGCTAATGAGCCAAGAATCAGTTTGGGACATGAGGCAATGCACTAGTAACCTTTAATATGAAATTGAAGTTGGTATATTTGAGTCTCTGTTTGTACCCTCAGATTTCGCTTGTTCGTATTTTCGCCTCTTGTTCTTTCGCAACTGAGTTGCTGTTTAGCCTTCAGTGAATTTCCACCGCAATTTTTAGAATTCAATATTAACTCTATCGAATTTTCCACATATCACAAGCGATGTGGTATTAACTGATACTGTTCATGATGTTATGCTGCTTGCCGTAAGCCCATCAACTCGCAAAACCTACAATTCTGCTGTACAAAATTTCATTCATTTTTGCAGCATTGCATAACATTCCATTCTGTCAACAGACTAACTTACCAATATGTGAAGAATCAACGTTGATGTACTATGTGGCATATTGTTTCAAAATTTCTAAGCTCAGGTATAGCACTATTAAGCTACATCTAGCTGCAATCACTGCATGTTTACTTAACAACTGGGGCTATGTACCCTATCACTGAAATAAATCAATGTCCAAGGCTTTTCATTATTTTACGTGGTGTTAAAACAGCTCAAAGTGTTAGGAAATATGAGCGTTTTCCAATCACTTATGATATTTTGTCTCAGATGTGCACCCTGCTAAGAGCTGGTGTCTTCAGCCCGTTCATTGACGTCATGATGGAATGTACCTGCACCATAGTCTTCTATGGATTTCTTCGTTGTGGGGAATTTACAACCGTGACAAGTCATTTTGACCCATGTATTAATTTAACTGTTGGGGATGTGTCTAACAGATGATACGTCTTCAGCTACATGTATGCTTCATTTGAAATCCTCCAAAACAGACCCTTTAGGAAGGTCACTAAGGTCCAGCTATGTCGCGTTGGCAACTTATGTCCGGTGACATGTCTAGAGAGATACTTAAATATCCGACAAGCCTTTAGTGCGAGCAAGGATGATCCCTTATTTATAACTGCACCCAGATGTCACCTGACACACTCAGTTTTATATCAAACCTTAGAATTCTTATCCAAAATGCATTATGCAAGAGTACTTGTTAGCTAATTCTTCAGACTTTGTGTCGTCTTCTAATTGTGTTGATTGACAAATGAGAACTCTGAAGTCAGACTCGATACACTGTACAGCACTTTGCAGATTTTTGCTCTTTCTCCCTTAATTAGCTAACTGCCGTTGCCTAAAGCTGGGCATCATTAGTTGATTTGTTCTGTAATGATGTGATACTCATGTAATGCCGCATGCATATTTGCTAATTCTGCATGCTTATGAAGTATCGAATTCAGTAATTGATCAACTTTCTTCCTTTGATATTGAATGACATTTATTAATGATTAATATGAATTCTTTAATCATAATAATTGATTTCTAGACAAGTGACTTTCTTCCAATGTAAAGTAGCATTACCGATTTAGTCTGTGTCAGGGATTGTTGTTGCATAAATTTTCATGGTCTTGAACTGAGCTCCCAGTTGTTAGAAGCCTTAGCCCTGACCTTTGGTTGCAAAGGCGCATAGTGTTGGATTTCTTTCAATGAAATATCACAGGTTTTGTGCATATACTTGCTGTAGAGGTATTAATATTGTTCTGTAATGTTGTGATGCTCATGTAACGCCGCATGCATATTTGCTAATTCTGCATGCTTATGAGGTATCAAATTCAGTAATTGATCAACTTTCTTCCTTTCATATTTAATGACAATTTATTAATGATTAATATGAATGCATAATCATAATATGTGATTTCTAGACATCATTGACTTACTTTCTTCTAAATGTAAAGTAGCATTACCGATTTAGTCTGTGTCAGGGATTGATTTGCATGAAACTTTAATGGCCTTGAACTGAGCTCCCAGTTGTTAGAACCCGTAGCCCTGACCGTTGGGATGCAAATGTGCATAGGGTTGGATTTCTTTCAATGAAATATCAGTTTTTTGTCAATGTACTTGCTGTAGAGGTATTAATATTGTTCTGTAATGCCGCATGCATATTTGCTAATTGTACATGCTTCTGAAGTATCGACTTAAGTACTTGATCAACTTACTTCCTTTGATATTGTATGACAATTTATTAATGATTAATAGCATAATCATGATAATCGATTTCAAGACATAAGTGACTTATGTTCTTCAAATGTAATGTAGCATTACTGATTTAGTCAGTGATTGTTTTGCATGAAATTTTCATGGTCTTCAACTGAGCTCGATGAAATATCATAGTTTTGTCAATATTCTTGCTGTGGAGGTATTAATAACCATGTTTCTAAGCTTATTTTGATATGAATCAGCATGCTATTGCTAATGATCCAAGAATCAGTTTGGGATATGAGGCAATGCACTAGTAACCTTTAATATGAAATTGAAGTTGGTATATTTGAGTCTTTGTTTGTACCCTCAGATTTCGCTTGTTCGTATTTTCGCCTCTTGTTCTTTCGCAACCGAGTTGCTGTTTAGCCTTCAGTGAATTTTCTCCGCAATTTTTAGAATTCAATATTAACTGTATCGAATTTCCACATATCACAAGTGATGTGGTATTATCTGATACTGTTCATGATGTGATGCTGCTTGCCGTAAGCCCATCAACTCGCAAAACCAACGATTCTGCTGTACAAAAATTTCATTCGTTTTGCAGCATTGCATAACATTCCATTCTGTCAATAGACTAACTTACCAATATGTGAGAATCAACATTGATGTACTATGTGGCATATTGTTTCAGAATTTCTAAGCTCAGGTATAGCACTATTAAGCTACATCTAGCTGCAATCAGGCATGTTTACTTAACAACTGGGGCTATGTACCCTACTGAAACAAATCAATGCCCAAGGCTTTTCATTATTTTACGTGGTGTTAAAAGCTCAAAGTGTTAGGAAATATGAGCGTTTTCCAATCACTTATGATATTTTGTCTCAGATATGCACCCTGCTAAGAGCTGGTGTCTTCAGCACGTTCATTGACGTCATTATGGAATGTACCTGCACCTGCTATTGCTAATGATCCAAGAATCAGTTTGGGATATGAGGCAATGCACTAGTAACCTTTAATATGAAATTGAAGTTGGTATATTTGAGTCTCTGTTTGTACCCTCAGATTTCGCTTGTTCGTATTTTCGCCTCTTATTCTTTCGCAACTGAGTTGCTGTTTAGTCTTCAGTGAATTTTCACTGCAATTTTTAGAATTCAATATTATCTGTATCGAATTTCCACATATCTTCTTAATTAACTATAACTTTATATATCTAACTCTTTGGGCATACCTCAACTATCTATTGTCTTAACTAGTTTCGGCTGGGCAATTGTAAACTCCTGACATCATTCTGCAAGTCAGAGTTTGCTTTCCCCAAAGAGATATATATTGCATACCTGATCCATCTACAATTTAGGAGTGCTAATACATGTACGTCCTACTGTATCTGGTATATATTACTCCAAGTCAGTGTAATTTGTGCATCCGAACATTCATACTAGGGCATGTGCTACTGTCACTAAGTCCATGTACTGTACAGTAATCCTGGAACTTTACTTGCCTAGTCATGTACTATAAATGCCTGTATTGTACCAATTTTACCATGTTTAATAACACTTCCGCCATCAGCATGGCACCATCACATACATACAGGCAGTTGAGTTTACATTCAGCCAACAACAATAGCACCATCTCTAGATATGCATCTCACCATTACATGCCACTATCAGCAGTCTGACATTACGATGGCACATCTACAATACAGGAGTCTGCCAGTACGATGGCACATCTACAATGCAGGAGTCTGCCATTACGATGGCACATCTACAATATAGCAGTCTGCCATTACGATGGCACATCTACAATTTAGCAGTCTGCCATTACGATGGCACATCTACAATATAGCAGTCTGCCATTACGATGGCACATCTACAATTTAGCAGTCTGCCATTACGATGGCACATCTACAATATAGCAGTCTGCCATTACGATGGCACATCCGACATTTCATCTGGCAGCCTAGCCTGCCCTGGTATTCAGCAAAATTTAATAAATCAATACTCATTAATAATTGTGTTGTGTTGTTTATAAACCATATGACTCTGCAGGAAAGCATCCCTCGGCACCTCACTTTCAGACCCAAGAATACTGTGGATTCTCGGATTTCGCCTTATTATCTTAGCCGCACTTTCATGGCAGCTTTGCATGTGGAGTATGAAGTATCCACACGGCTCCGAGAACCGGCTTAAGCGGAACTAGATACGCTAGCTCAGGAGATGTGATAATAGATCAGCTCAAACAAATAACTCATCGGACTAATAATCTTAAGACGCTTCCACCAACGTCTAAGACGCCCGGGTAACGTCTCAAGACATGTTCTCTCAAGATTGCGCTAGCACGGAGCATTCAATAATCAATGCAGACGACGTCATAACTAACCAATCAATTATCAATAAATCTATATAATTAACAAATCGATACATATTACACCATTAGGGCTATTTCACTCGGGAACCTTTCACCCAACGCAGATTCAAATTTTGAAGCATACAGAAGGATCGCTGGATACACTGAGACTAGCTTGGCGATATTTGTTTTACCATAGCTAGATAATTTAATTCGAAAGAGCAGGACAAATACTTACGACCGATGTGTATATGATTGTGGCGCCTCCCATGAGCAGGATAGACATCCAGACAGGAAAACCACCAACTGTATGAGGACATAGTGGGTAAAGCGAGGGAATAAGCACGTACTGTGTTGTGCAACGCATGTGTCGATAAATTAAGTAAAGGAACCAAAAAAATGAATACTATAATAGTATTTTTCTTATAATTAGTCGCGGGTTTGAGGGCTTCTGTAAGATCAGCCGTATGGTTAAAATCAATTTCCTTTTTTAGAACGTATATAACAAAGTTATATCTATAGAATGTCATACCACTCTCCGTGATAACTGCTACAAAACTTGAGTTTTAGAGCTTTTTTGTACTACCCGGGTTAAATGCCATAAGGGTTGTTCACGTGAATCTTCACCAATACATGGTATGTCGTCATAATCTATTCCTTTTTCTCTGGCCAAAGGGCAATAGGCGGGGCGAGATGTCATTCAAGGGTTGCTCTGTTTGTCGTTTGGTTATGAAGACATGAGATTGAACTATTGTCGTTGACAAAGAACGAAAGATTCGAGAATACGGGTGGACCAGTACAGCCGATATGTTATGCAAATGTCTTCGACACCTCAAAGATCGTGTGAAGTTGTCATTTTAATTCATGCAGTCACTCATGGAGGCATTGCCCCTGTCCTTTTGAAGGTAACATCGATTGAGGACACTTTCCCATATATAGAACTGAATAGCTCACCCCGCCTATTGCCCTTTGGCCAGAGAAAAAGGAATAGATTATGACGACATACCATGTATTGGTGAAGATTCACGTGAACAACCCTTATGGCATTTAACCCGGGTAGTACAAAAAAGCTCTAAAACTAAAGTTTTGTAGCAGTTATCACGGAGAGTGGTATGACATTCTATAGATATAACTTTGTTATATACGTTCTAAAAAAGGAAATTGATTTTAACCATACGGCTGATTTTACAGAAGCCCTCAAACCCGCGAATAATTATAAGAAAAATACTATAGGAATATAACGTATTAATTTTATACAAGAGATCCTACTCAATTAATATACGATGTTTAATTGCTAATTAAAATCAGAGCAGGGAACACCATACTTATTCGTGCACTTTTTCGCATCCTTTCCTACATTAAAATATCTTGATACGAACTGACCATCCGACATTAAGAGAAAAATAACATGAAAGGCATTTTCTCAAATTCTTTTGCGTTATCGTCGTTATGGAAGTTATTTAACTTTTATTTAACATGATTGAATGGGAAGTGAGGGGGGGAGGGGGGGTGGAGGATTTGGCTTAATGTCACGTTCAAGTTTGTTCCACTCATATTGAATGGGAAGTGGTTTGATATTCTGCTAAACGTTCATACTGTTACATCAAACTGAGTATGTATTGATGGATATTCTCACCGGCGTCCAGGGCTATGGAAGGCCCAAATAATACCACGGCCATGAGGATTACCTGCACAAAACGAGGAAAAGGGTATAATAAAAATTCTTAACAGCAACAGTAACCTCAGATAATTTATATTTCTCCGTATTAATTGTTCATTGTCTCCTAAATTCAAACTCTAAATTTACTCTAAGACTTGTTTCTTGATATCACGTAAGTAGTGTACATTGCGTAAATGGAGCCACATTTCACCCGGATGTAGAGGTCATTTGGGGAGGATTTGAGGAGGAGAGGTCAAGTGCAGTATAGTTCCGGCAGAAGGACCAAAAGCTACCTCCAGCACAGGAGAGTTCCAATTGTTGGAGGGGCTGTATTCAGGATGTATTCATCCGCGGTGATGCGGTCTGGCCGCGGTTTTGGCGGTGATTCGGTCTCGGGGAAAAAGCTTCCGCGGAGAAAAAGTAGTCCCTAGATAAAATGGTCGGATGGGGTCGAGTGAGGTATCAAAGTGAAGCTTATGTGAAGGGGCATCTAATGGGCTGGGTGTGGGGTTGACATATCGGCCTTCTGCGCATGCGCGATGGCCGAAGGGTATGAAAATAGCCGTGTTGGAGCTAGGGGAGCTACTAATGGTCCAATGGGGTCGAGTGAGGTATCAAGGTGAAGCCTTCGTGAAGGGGCATCTGATGGGCTGGGTGTGGGGTTGAATTAGGGTCATTCTGCGCATGCGCGGTGGCCCAAGGGTATGGAAATAGACGTTTTGGAGCTAGGGGAGTCCCTAATGGACCAATGGGGTCGAGTGAGGTATCGATGTGAAGCCTAGGTGAAGGGGTATTTTATGGCTGGGTGGGTGCATGTAAAATTTTTCCTGAAAAAAAAAAACGGAAAACGGACTTTATCGAAAAATCCGGGAAAATGCCTATATGGGGTATGGGGGGTATATAGGTCGCCGGGCTTAACGGGGCTCGCCTGTCAATAGAGTTATCTCCCCTAGTTCCAGGGTGGGTGTATGTAAAAATTTTCCTGAAAAAATACGGAACACGGACTTTATTCTAAATTACGGGAAAATGCCTATATGGGGTATGGGAGGTATAGGACCATCCTGGGAAACCTACTTCTCCACATTTGCGGTATAGGTTGTGGGGTCTCGTTTTCTTAGTCTCGTCAAGACAAACATGATAAGAAGTGTCCCGGAGCGAATCGGTGAAATTTTTGAAAAAGTACGATATAGCCTCATATAGGCCCATACTGGGGTATAGGATCATGTTTGTCCCCCTGGGAAACGTACTTCTATACATTTGCGGTAGGGTTGTGGGGTCTCGTTTTACTCGTCTCGTCCTTTAGAACATGATAGGAAGTGTCCCCGTGCGAATCGGTGAAATTTTTGAAAAAGTACGATATAGCCCCATATAGACATATATATATAAATATATATTCCCATACTGGAGTATAGGTTCAATGTTTATCCTACTGGGAAACCTACTTCTCGACATTTGCGGTAGGGTTGTGGGGTCTCGTTTTTCACGTCTCGTCATGTAGAACATGATAGGAAGTGTTGTGGAGCGAATCGGTGAAATTTTTGAAAAAGTCACCAAGGCCTGGGTAGGCCCATAGGCCTATACTGCATGGCTATGGGTGTATAGGGCCATACGGGGTGGCCGTGTTGGAGTCTAGGTGGGCCCCTAATGATCCTATGATGTCGTATGAGGTCTTATTTTGAAGCTCTCGTGGAGGAGCACTTGACTACACTAATGGTTGGTCCGTGTTCAATAGTCTGCGCATGCGCAGCCTGGCCGTAGTAGAGAAACCAGGCATTTTTGGGGGTATGTGGGTGTGTGTTTGGGTTAGAGATGGACTATTCACGGTTCGAATGGGTCGTGTGAGGTATCAATGTGAAGCTTGTGTGGGGTAGAGTCAGAATGGCGTGTTTTGAAATGCAAGTCGCGTCAATCTGCGCATGCGCAGTCTGGCCGTAGTAGAGAAATCAGGCATTTTGGGGGTATGTGGGTGTGTGTTTGGGGTAGAGATGGACCGCTATGGATCCGAATAGGTCGTGGAAGGTGTCAAAGTGAAGCTTGTGTGGGTTAGAGTCAGAATGGTGTGTTTTTACGTGCAAGTCGCGTTAATCTGCGCATGCGCAGTTGGTTGTAGTAAGTAAAGTGACCATTTTGGGGCAGTACATGAAGGTATTTGGGGTCGACATGGACTATTCACGCTTCGAATGCGTCCTGGAAGGTGTCAGCTTGTAGTTCTCAGGGTGTAGACCCTGATTTGAGGGATGTTCCCGTCACCTGTGACGTCATCGGTGACGTCATCAGTACGAGTAGTAAGTAAAGTGGGTATTTTGGGGCAGTGAAAGGAAGGTATTTGGTGTAGAGATGGGCCATCCTTGGTCCGAATGCGTCCTGGGAGGTGTCATTTTGTAGGTCTCAGGGTGTAGACCCCGATTTGGGGGCTGTTCACAGCATCTGTGACGTCATTGGTGACGTCATCAGTACGAGTAGTAGCGAAAGTGAGCATTTTGGGGCAGTGAAGGAAGGTATTTGGGTAGAGATGGACCATCCTTGGTCCGAATGCGTCGTGGGGGTGTCATCTTGTAGTTTTCGGCGTGCAGACCCCGATTTGAGGCATGTTCGCGTCATATGTGACGTCATCGGTGACGTCATCAGTAGGAGTAGTAGCCAAACAGAGCATTTTGGGGTAATGAAAGAAGGTATTTGGTGTAGAGATGGACCATCCTTGGTCAGAATGCGTCCTGTGGGGTGTCATCTTGTAGCCTTCGGGGTGGAGATCACGATTTGGGGAAGTCCACAGCATCTGTGACGTCATTGGTGACGAAATCAGTACAAGTAGTAGCGAAAGTTAGCATTTTGGGGCAGTGAAGGAAGGTATTTGGTGTAGAGATAGACCATCCATATCTGTCATGCATTATACCAAATCTGTGCTGTATTATACCATATCTGTCCTGAATTATACCATATCTGTGCTGTATTATACCATATCTGTACTGTGTTATACAATATCTGTCTGTATTATACCAAGTCTGTCCTGCATTGTACAATATTTGTCCTCTATTATACCATATATGTCCTGTATTATGCCAAATCTGTCCTGTATTATACAGTATCTGTCCTTTATTATACCAAATCTGTGCTGTATTGTAGCATATCTATACTGTATTGTACCATATGTCCTGTATTTTACAATATATGTTCTGTATTATACAATATTTGCCCTCTATTATACCATATCTGTGCTGTATTATACCATATGTGATGTATTATATAATATCTGTGCTGTATTATACCATATCTGTGCTGTATTGTATCATATATGTCCTGTGTTATACCATATCTGTGCTGTATTTTACAGTATGTCCTGTATTGTACCATATATGACCTGTATTATACCATATCTGTCCTGTATTATACACTGTTTGTCCTCTAATATACCATATCTGAGATGCATTATACCATATATCTGTGCTGTATTATACCATATCTGTCCTGCATTATACCAAATATGTGCGGTATTATACCATATCTGTGCTGTATTATCCCGTGTCTGTACTGTATTATACAGTATCTGTCCTGTATTGTACCATATATGTCCTGTATTATACCATATGTCTTGTATTATACAATGTTTGTCTTCTATTGTATCATATCTGTCATGCATCATACCATATATATGTGCTGTATTATACCATATCTGTCCTGCATTATACCAAATCTGTGATGTACTATACCATATCTGTCCTGAATTATAACATATCTGTGCTTTATTATACAATATCTGGCCTGCTTTATACCAAATCTGTGCTGTATTATACCATATCTGTCTTGAATTATACCATATCTGTGCTGTATTATACCATATCTGTTCTGTGTTATACAATATCCGTTCTGTATTTTACCAAATCTATCCTGTATGGTACCATGTTTGTCCTCTATTTTACAATATACGTTCTGTATTATACAAAATCTGTGCTGTATTATACAGTATATGTCCTGTATTATATAAAATCTGTGCAGTATTATACAATATTTGCCCTCTATTATACCATATCTGTGCTGTATTATACCATGTGATGTATTATACAATATCTCTCCTGTATTATACCATATCTGTGCTGTATTGTATCATATATGTCCTGTGTTATACCATATCTGTGCTGTATTTTACAGTATCTGGCCTGTATTGTACCATATATGACCTGTATTATACCATATCTGTCCTGTATTATACAATGTTTGTCCTCTAATATACCATATCTGAGATGCATTATACCATATATCTGTGCTGTATTATACCATATCTGTCCTACATTATACCAAATATGTGCGGTATTATACCATATCTGTGCTGTATTATCCCGTGTCTGTACTGTATTATACAGTATCTGTCCTGTATTGTACCATATATGTCCTGTATTACACCATATCTGTCTTGTATTATACAATGTTTGTCCTCTATTGTATCATATCTGTCCTGCATTATACCAAATCTGTTCTGTACTATACCATATCTGTGCTGTATTGTATCATATATGTCCTGTGTTATACCATACATGTCCTGTATTTTACAGTATGTCCTGTATTGTACCATATATGTCCTGTATTACACCATATCTGTCTTGTATTATACAATGTGTGTCCTCTATTGTATCATATCTGTCCTGCATTATACCAAATCTGTTCTGTACTATACCATATCTGTCCTGAATTATAACATATCTGTGCTTTATTATACAATATCTGTCCTGCATTATACCAAATCTGTGCTGTATTATGCCATATCTGTCTTGAATTATACCATATCTGTGCTGTATGGTACCATATCTGTTCTGTGCTATACAATATCCGTTCTGTATTTTACCAAATCTATCCTGTATGGTACCATGTTTGTCCTCTATTATACAATATAAGTTCTGTATTATAAAAAATCTGTGCTGTATTATACCATATGTGATGTATTATACAATATCTGTCCTGTATTATACCATATCTGTGCTGTATTGTATCATATATGTCCTGTGTTATACCATATCTGTGCTGTATTTTACAGTATCTGGCCTGTATTGTACCATATATGACCTGTATTATACCATATCTGTCCTGTATTATACAATGTTTGTCCTCTAATATACCATATCTGAGATGCATTATACCATATATCTGTGCTGTATTATACAGTATATGTGCTGTATTATATAAAATCTGTGCAGTATTATACAATATTTGCTCTCTATTATACCATATCTGTGCTGTACTATACCATATGTGATGTATTATACAATATCTGTCCTGTATTATACCATATCTTTGCTGTATTGTATCATATATGTCCTGTGTTATACCATATCTGTGCTGTATTTTACAGTATCTGTCCTGTATTGTACCATATATGTCCTGTATTATACCATGTCTTGTATTATACAATGTTTGTCTTCTATTGTATCATATCTGTCATGCATCATACCATATATATGTGCTGTATTATACCATATCTGTCCTGCATTATACCAAATCTGTGATGTACTATACTATATCTGTCCTGAATTATAACATATCTGTGCTTTATTATACAATATCTGGCCTGCTTTATACCAAATCTGTGCTGTATTATACCATATCTGTCTTGAATTATACCATATCTGTGCTGTATTATACCATATCTGTTCTGTGTTATACAATATCCGTTCTGTATTTTTACCAAATCTATCCTGTACGGTACCATGTTTGTCCTCTATTTTACAATATACGTTCTGTATTATACCAAATCTGTGCTCTATTATACAGTATATGTCCTGTATTATATAAAATCTGTGCAGTATTATACAATATTTGCCCTCTATTATACCATATCTGTGCTGTATTATACCATGTGTGATGTATTATACAATATCTCTCCTGTATTATACCATATCTGTGCTGTATTGTATCATATATGTCCTGTGTTATACCATATCTGTGCTGTATTTTACAGTATCTGGCCTGTATTGTACCATATATGACCTGTATTACACCATATCTGTCCTGTATTATACAATGTTTGTCCTCTAATATACCATATCTGAGTCCTCTAATATACCATATCTGAGATGCATTATACCATATATCTGTGCTGTATTATACCATATCTGTCCTACATTATACCAAATATGTGCGGTATTATACCATATCTGTGCTGTATTATCCCGTGTCTGTACTGTATTATACAGTATCTGTCCTGTATTTTACCATATATGTCCTGTATTACACCATATCTGTCTTGTATTATACAATGTTTGTCCTCTATTGTATCATATCTGTCCTGCATTATACCAAATCTGTTCTGTACTATACCATATCTGTGCTGTATTGTATCATATATGTCCTGTGTTATACCATACATGTCCTGTATTTTACAGTATGTCCTGTATTGTACCATATATGACCTGTATTATACCATATCTGTCCTGTATTATACACTGTTTGTCCTCTAATATTCAGGACAGATATGGTATAATACAGCACAGATTCGGTATAATGCATGACAGATATGGATGGTCTATCTCTACACCAAATACCTTCCTTCACTGCCCCAAAATGCTAACTTTCGCTACTACTTGTACTGATTTCGTCACCAATGACGTCACAGATGCTGTGGACTTCCCCCAAATCGTGATCTCCACCCCGAAGGCTACAAGATGACACCCCACAGGACGCATTCTGACCAAGGATGGTTCATCTCAACACCAAATACCTTCCTGTACTGCTCCAAAATGCTCTGTTTGGCTACTACTCCTACTGATGACGTCACCGATGACGTCACAGATGACGCGAACATGCCTCAAATCAGGGTGTGCACGCCGAAAACTACAAAATGACACCTTCCAGGACGCATTCGGACCAAGGATGGTCCATCTCTACCCAAATACCTTCCTTCACTGCCCCAAAATGCTCACTTTCGCTACTACTCGTACTGATGACGTCACCAATGACGTCACAGATGCTGTGAACAGCCCCCAAATCGGGGTCTACACGCCGAGACCTACAAAATGACACCTCCCAGGACGCATTCGGACCAAGGATGGCCCATCTCTACATCAAATACCTTCCTTTCACTGCCCCAAAATACCCACTTTACTTACTACTCGTACTGATGACGTCACCGATGACGTCACAGGTGACGGGAACATCCCTCAAATCAGGGTCTACACCCTGAGAACTACAAGCTGACACCTTCCAGGACGCATTCGAAGCGTGAATAGTCCATGTCGACCCCAAATACCTTCATGTACTGCCCCAAAATGGTCACTTTACTTACTACAACCAACTGCGCATGCGCAAATTAACGCGACTTGCACGTAAAAACACACCATTCTGACTCTAACCCACACAAGCTTCACTTTGACACCTTCCACGACCTATTCGGATCCATAGCGGTCCATCTCTACCCCAAACACACACCCACATACCCCCAAAATGCCTGATTTCTCTACTACGGCCAGACTGCGCATGCGCAGATTGACGCGACTTGCATTTCAAAACACGCCATTCTGACTCTACCCCACACAAGCTTCACATTGATACCTCACACGACCCATTCGAACCGTGAATAGTCCATCTCTAACCCAAACACACACCCACATACCCCCAAAAATGCCTGGTTTCTCTACTACGGCCAGGCTGCGCATGCGCAGACTATTGAACACGGACCAACCATTAGTGTAGTCAAGTGCTCCTCCACGAGAGCTTCAAAATAATACCTCATACGACATCATAGGATCATTAGGGGCCCACCTAGACTCCAACACGGCCACCCCGTATGGCCCTATACACCCATAGCCATGCAGTATAGGCCTATGGGCCTACCCAGGCCTTGGTGACTTTTTCAAAAATTTCACCGATTCGCTCCACAACACTTCCTATCATGTTCTACATGACGAGACGTGAAAAAGGAGACCCCACAACCCTACCGCAAATGTCGAGAAGTAGGTTTCCCAGTAGGATAAACATTGAACCTATACTCCAGTATGGGAATATATATTTATATATATATGTCTATATGGGGCTATATCGTATTTTTTCAAAAATTTCACCGATTCGCACGGGGACACTTCCTATCATGTTCTAAAGGACGAGACGAGTAAAACGAGACCCCACAACCCTACCGCAAATGTATAGAAGTGCGTTTCCCAGGGGGACAAACATCGGTCCTATACCCCAGTATGGGCCTATATGAGGCTATATCGTACTTTTTCAAAAATTTCACCGATTCGCTCCGGGACACTTCTTATCATGTTTGTCTTGACGAGACTAAGAAAACGAGACCCCACAACCTATACCGCAAATGTGGAGAAGTAGGTTTCCCAGGATGGTCCTATACCTCCCATACCCCATATAGGCATTTTCCCGTAATTTAGAATAAAGTCCGTATTCCGTATTTTTTCAGGAAATTTTTTACATACACCCACCCTGGAACTAGGGGAGATAACTCTATTGACAGGCGAGCCCCGTTAAGCCCGGCGACCTATATACCCCCCATACCCCATATAGGCATTTTCCCGGACTTTTCGATAAAGTCCGTTTTCCGTTTTTTTTTTTTTTTTCAGGAAAAATTTTACATGCACCCACCCAGCCATAAAATACCCCTTCACCTAGGCTTCACATCGATACCTCACTCGACCCCATTGGCCCATTAGGGACTCCCCTAGCTCCAAAACGTCTATTTCCATACCCTTGGGCCACCGCGCATGCGCAGAATGACCCTAATTCAACCCCACACCCAGCCCATCAGATGCCCCTTCACGAAGGCTTCACCTTGATACCTCACTCGACCCCATTGGACCATTAGTAGCTCCCCTAGCTCCAACACGGCGATTTTCATACCCTTCGGCCATCGCGCATGCGCAGAAGGCCGATATGTCAACCCCACACCCAGCCCATTAGATGCCCCTTCACATAAGCTTCACTTTGATACCTCACTCGACCCCATCCGACCATTTTATCTAGGGACTACTTTTTCTCCGCGGAGGCTTTTTCCCGAGACCGAATCACCGCCAAAACCGCGGCCAGACCGCATCACCGCGGATGAATACATCCTGAATACAGCCCCTCCAACAATTGGAACTCTCCTGTGCTGGAGGTAGCTTTTGGTCCTTCTGCTGGAACTATACTGCACTTGACCTCTCCTCCTCAAATCCTCCCCAAATGACCTCTACATCCGGGTGAAATGTGGCTCCATTTACGCAATGTACACTACTCACGTAAAATCTAGGGGTTTTTTTTTAATAGGATGGAATGATTAACCGTTGTTTGCTGATACCACTTACATTTGAGATAATAGAGAACAGTGATCCAAGTCTTCGGACAGTATTCGAGTTGTACCTCAGTTCCAAATACTATAATACAACAAAAAACATTATAAAGTTTATATCTTCAACTTAAGGTGGCTCATACAGGATTTGTTTCTTGGAATTATACTGTGTGAAAAAGCACAATTTCAACCCGTGCTGAAATTATTTTCAGCCCGTGTTTAAATGGATTTCAAAAAATTTATCAACTTTCCCACACTAACCGTGCGTAAATTAACGATTTAGGACGCTTATGAAAACATTATTTCTATTCTATTTCACTACTCAAATTGATTATCAACAAAGATTATAATGAAAGATTGAAAAAATATGCTAAACTTTCACAACCTTTCTTCCCTTTGTTGAAATGTGCCGTCCGCCTCAGTTGGCAGCCTGTCAATATCAATGGACGAGTTTATGTGGCCTCTCAGAAGGGGGCGCAGTGAAACATACACGTACAAGCCTGTTTGTGTGGCATTCTCAATCAATCACGATGGAACCAACAGTTAAACTTGAGACAGAAATTTACGTCTTTAATCAATATTAATTTACAGCCTTTTCTCAAACAATGAAAAATGTTGCTAGTATTTATTTAACTAGGAAAGAAATTTATATTCACGGTGCTATTGGAAACATTGGCATTTTGGAAAAAAAAAACCCCGCCAAGATGTGATGACTGTGGAACAGATGTGAAATTACAAACATTTGATGTCGTTTGTAATTTCTGTGGCCTGTAACCGACATCACATCAATGATAGACACACCCTTCTCAAGCGGAACCGTGGCAGTTGTTGATCTCAAGCAAATGGTTGATGTAACTGGTGGGCAATCCTTAGATGTATTTATTTATAAGACTTGATTATAATATAAAACAAATTTGATATCTCTAAATATCCGTATTTCCTATTTCATTTGCCTGTCGGTCTCTGGCTCATTCCGTGTGTTAGCCAGATCTCTTAATTTCTCATCGTCAGCGAAGAAAAATCTACCTTTGTTCAGCTGATCACACTCGTGTTGTGTCTTACTTAAAACAGCAAGAAGAGATTCATCATCTGCGTCTCTCATGAACTTTTCGATCTCCGCTTCTCTAGATAATTCATATCTGAAAGCACGTCTTGTTACTCCTCTCGTATGTCCCAATTGGTTTGTAAATATCTGCGATTATACATTTTCTGCCGTTAAAATAAAGTACCTACTTGCAGGGTATCCAATCTATTTGTTTATTGGATTATACAGGCAGACGAGACTTTGTCCTGTCATTTATCATCCGCCCTGTGAAATGGATTCTCCCGAGCGAACACCTGTACGTGTCAAGATCACGGGTGTAGATTTCATACGTCACAATGTTCTTAACCGTGCTAAATCGTGTAATAATTGCACGGTTATCAGTGTGTAATAGATGTAAGTGTTATAGAATAGGGCCTTTTCACACCGGACACGGGAAGCGGCGCGAGCGAATTCCCTTGGCGCTTTGGGTATTTCCTAAGTTTTACGTTCTTATGCTCTTCACAAATAATGAATGTTTCCTTTACTTAACATGTAGAAGGGATGACGTCTCGATATTTTTCGATACAATGTATCTAGTTTAACAAAATGTTTAATGTCGGTTTCGCTCAATCTTAATAAATTAATATCCTATCAATGCTCCCCAATCGTACATGTCGCTATATAGGATCTTACGTATTTCAATTAAATTTGGTGTTCTTGGCGCCCATAACCATGGATATTTAAAAGCATTATGACATCATGGTCGCATCTGGACTCATCCATTTGCAGTCGGGAAGGGGAGATAGGTTGATTGTTTCCAATGACCCCGATGTTTACACCAAAGATCAGTCCATATATCTACCCCGTATGATGGTGCCACAATGTCGGGACCGCGGCAACACGAAAAGACACCCGGCCAGCGAGCCGGCTAATTCGGCTGAGCCAACCAAAAATTCTTAGTCATCAATGTTCCCTTCAATGCACTATGAAGCGTTCTCAGGATCGGTTAACACGCGAGTTACTGCAAGCCTGTTAGATCCTACAAGCGAAATATCCAAATGGAGAGCCGATAGGATTTAATTTTAATTAGATTGGGTTTCGCTTTTCATGAAAACAGTTGGTATTAAGTATATACAGCTATCCAACTGTCCCGAAAACCTATGTGTTGTTATCAATGAGGTATCATATATCACAGGTCTCCCTATGGGGACAGGCTAATTTGAGTACGATATCGTATATCTCGAGGGGTTATACAGATATTACGCAGAGATTTTAGCTGATTGAGGACAACAGATTCGAACAGCTGCTATATCCCGTGTCCTTCAAGCTAAGAGATTATTCATTGCAACATGTGTGGACTCATTCTCATGGCATCAGATTGTATATCTCCTTCTGTCATATATACACAGTAAATACAAGACGTTTTTATTTCGACGCTTCAAAAACACTTGCCAGACACACTTAATAAACATGTCAAGGCGTTTTACTGTAAAACAGTTACGTTTTTTGAAAACGGAAACACTTATATGACAAACACCAACCGTTTCCACTTAAACGCCTGTGTTTATAATTTCTTTCGAGAATCGACACAGCTGGAAAACACTTGCGTTGATAAGTTTTGCACTAGTGTTTTATTTAAAAACATCACCGTGATTAACAAAAACGCACAACGCGATTATCTTCAGACACACTTATTAGACACGTCATCCGTTTTTAATAAACATGTCGCATGTTTATGAAACAAAACGCTACTGTTTTATGGTAAACTGCACATGTCAACAGCTTACGATTGCTTACGATTTGGTATGAAAACACCAGGGTTTATTCTTTTGATGCTACCGTTTATGTTAAAAACGTACAGGTTTATTAATTTTATGTTGGCGTTTATTTGCAAGTCGCTACTGTTTTAGGTAGGAAAACATAGGTATTTATATGTTTAATGTCAGTGTTTTAATTCAAAACTGTTGCCGACTTTGTCAAAAACGTGCAACAGCATCAAAATTTTATACTATTTACGACTGAAACAAAGAGTTGCATCATGTACTACGTCTGATTTTGTTTGGTACAACACATTTGTAAAAAAAATATTGATGGGAACTTATAATAGACATACATGCCGGTCAACAGAATCAGAATACCAACAACATAATCAGAATACCAACACAATCTGATGTAGTACATGAAGCTAATACTTTGTGTTTCAAACATAAATGCTATATAATTTGACACTTGAAAAAACGTCCAGTGAACAGTTTCATACAAGGTTACGAAAACTCTATGTAGACGGGTCGCTGAATCGAGGCAACACAAGTCTAAAAGGGTCCGGTCACATATGCACTTTATTCGGGAGACAAATAATCCCTATAACAAACAACAAATATCACAGTAAATATCACAGTAAATATCACAATGTATCCGCTCCCAAGTATATACTAACAATAATTATATTTTCTTACGCTTTATAAATATTAATTTCAAGATAGAGCCGTTACTTTGCATTATGATATATACATTTAGTGCAATAGAAACAGAACCGGAAAATAGATAAAATTGTACATCAAACACTTTTACAATTACCAAATAATAGAACTGCCATATAACACTAACACCAAACCGGTTATGACTGGTCAAGTACGGCGAGGGCCGGTGACCGTTACGTAATTACATTTTTACTGAATAGCCTGCAAACAGGTCAACTCACCCTGTCAATTGGACAAAGGTAAGTCCCCACCATTCATCGGTGATAGCGGTTACAACCCCCGTACACACCCGAACACACCTGATAAATTTAAACAAGTATTTGGAGATATTTTACCGCTAACAATGTTAGACTCATAAAACCAATATAGATAGATCTGGTTTACACAAATGATTTACGCAACAAAAATATAAAGCTACGCTCCAAACTATGAATGTGAGCTGCTTCATATATAAACATTATCCAGGGCGAATATGTGGCATTATTCAAAATATCCGTTTACAAATATCCGTTTACAAATATCCGCAAATTAGCGTATACTACAACTTGAACTATAACTTCAAACTACACAAAAGCTACCAATATTATTATTTCGATGCCACATTTACAATACAACGTACTGTGAAAATAATCAAATAATCAAATGTGAACTAACCTGTTTGCTGAACACCCAAAACCCCGACAGAAACAAAACTGGCAGCAGAACGTACAACTCAAAATCAGAAAACGTAATGAACAAAGAATCCAGTTCGACTAGACCCCAAATCCGTGCAGGTACCCAAAATCACCCAATAAGCTTTCAGACCAATACACACGCTCCTTTCATAAACCAACCAATTACATTCGTCAGTACAGTCGCCGTCAAGGTAAACAATGAATAGTCATAAGTCACGAACAGTCACGAATACAAACGAACACTACATGTACATAACTGAATGGAACAGACTAAAACCCGCCCAAAGAACAGTAACCCCTCGACATACTTCCCCCCATTTTAAAATGACGTCCTCGACATTTATGTTAGTACGTTACTGATTTGGCTGTACTGTAGCCTGTAGTAGCATAATCATCAGTCTGGAGGCTTCTTCCTTAGTTTCCTGAGAAATTCCGGACTCCACTAGTGATTGCAAGACGTTGATACGGGTCCTCCAGTCAGACTGACACATCACATAATCTCCCGAAGTCATCCAAGCCGGTTGCGTCCTGGTTCTGGAAGAGCGACGTTGATGCTCGTCACTTGGTTGCTCAGATGCTTCAGCCACTCCATCGTCCGAGTCTACAGCTATTTGCGGATCAGCTTCTACTTCTTGAGAAGTGTGGTCGTCACCACGATCCGCGAGTACTTCATCAGCAGACACCTGGTCGTCACCCGGCTGCTGAGAAGCTTCCTCTGTCATCGACTGTCCAACCTCATCACCAACGGACGACACGTCTGGAATCT
Organism: Hanleya hanleyi; assembly: GCA_036873755.1. Lineage (NCBI taxonomy): Eukaryota > Metazoa > Mollusca > Polyplacophora > Lepidopleurida > Hanleyidae > Hanleya > Hanleya hanleyi. The sequence continues at coordinate 90,588 of JAVTVY010022344.1, forward strand.
CTGGGATTCCTATCGCCATTGGTACATCGAAGGGCATGGACCCAGTCTCCTCATCCTCAGAATCCGAGCATGGCTCAGAGTGGACATCTGGCGGAGTATCAACCACTGGACTTGGAGTGCTTTTGTCTGCTGCTTCGTCTTGTCCTGGTACTATCTGAACCATTTCTTCTCCGGTTATGATCCCTACCGGCAACAAATGGTTGCGGTGCAGCGTCCTTAAACGACCACCACCATCTTCTTGCTCGACCTTGTAAACTGGGATAGCCGAATTTGGTTGGCTTAGTACGACGTACACACCCTCCTCCCAACGATCGGCAATCTTGTGCTTTCCGTCGAAGGCCAACTTGCGCACAAGAACACGATCGCCGGTCTGCAACGTCGCGCCGCGTACCTTTGCGTCGTAGCTTTTCTTTTGATTCTGTCTGGCCTTCCTAGCGGCCTCCGATGCCAAATCGTACGAAGCGGTCAGCCTCGCTCGTAGATCCTTAACGTACTTAGTCAGCGTCGTTGAAGAATCGTTCGCACGCAAACCGAATGCTATGTCAAGGGGCAAACGCGGTTCCCTACCAAACATTAGGAAGAATGGTGACTGACTGGTGCTTTCGTGTCGGATGCAATTGTAGGCATGTACGAGCGGACCAACAAACCGTTTCCAGTCGCTCTTCTGGCTTGGCATCAAAGTGCCTAACATATCCAGTAGAGTAAGGTTGAACCGCTCGCACATGCCATTGCCCATGGGATGGTAAGGAGTTGTGCGCGACTTCTGCATTCCCAGAAGGGTACAAAGCTCAGCAATCACTTTACCTTCAAAATTTGCGCCTTGGTCGGAATGTAACCGCTGCGGGATACCATAATGGCAAATAAATTCGTGAAACAGTACCTCGGCAGTTGTTTTCGCGGTCATGTTGCGAGTTGGAATCGCCTGCGCGTACCTAGTAAAATGATCAGTAATAACTATAATGTGCTGAAACCCACCCTTAGAAGTTTCCAATGTGAGGAAGTCTGTGTACACCAACTGCAACGGTTGAACCGTGGAAATACCCACCAATGGAGCGCGCGGTGGAACGTGAGCTTTTCGTTTCAGACAACGAGGACACTGCTGAACCCACTTCTCTGCATCTCTGACCATGCCAGGCCAATAGAAACGATCCCTTAAAACAGAAATCAATCTGTCTCTGCTGGGATGACCCAAGTCATTATGTGCCGCCTGCAATGCTTCTGAAATGCACATCTGCGGTAGCACCAACTGCTTCCGAGGTTTTCCGTTTACCTCTACCTGCCTATGTAGCACACCATGATGCATGACCAGCCTTTCAAAGGATCGTAACATTTGAGCATGCTGCCAGTCTGAAGGTAAATCATCCTTCTTCGGCGTCTGTCCGGTCCGGATGAATTTCAGCCAAAATGAAAGTATCTTGTCTGTTGATTGTGCTTTTCTCCAATCGCGATCAGACATGTTATTCAAATCCTGCCCTGTGTCTACGTCGAATTCGTCTACCACGGAGGCGGACAGGCACATCGTCTCCACCAGTGGCGTGACGGACAGTCCTGCGGACACGGCATGAATGCTATCGGCTGGAATGGAATAGCCATGCGGCGGCAGCGGCCTAACGGCAGCATCTGCTGGCAGTCTGGAAAGCGCATCGGCGTCCGCGTTAGCCTTTCTAGCCCTGTATTCTATATCAAAGTTGTAGCTGGCGAGAGACGCTAACCACCGGTGACCCGTAGCGTCGAGATTAGCCGTTGTCAAAACGTACGTCAGCGGATTGTTGCAAGTCTTCACAACAAATTTCTGGCCATATAAGTAGTCGTGAAACTTTTCACAAACCGACCACTTCAAAGCCAGAAACTCCAACTTGTGGGCGCTGTAATTCTTCTCCGACTTACTGAGACCCCTGCTGGCGTAGCAAACAACTTTCAAAATTCCATCCTGCTCCTGGTAGAGCACTGCTCCTAGTCCTTGACCACTGGCGTCGGTGTGCAGCTCGAAGGGTAAGTTGTGATCAGCATATGCCAATATCGGCGGGGTAGACAGATTGTGCTTAATTGCCTCAAAGGCTACGTTCTGTTCGATCTCCCAAGACCACTTGTTGCTGCTCAGCGCGGACTGGGACTTCCGTCGCCTGCTCTTTGTCTGTGGAGATGGCATCAGATCGGTAAGCGGTCTCGCGATCTTAGAAAAATCCTTGATGAATTTGCGGTAATAACCCGCGAACCCGAGAAAGCGTCTTACGTCTTCCGGGCTCTGGGGAACGGGCCAATTTACCACCTTCTCAACCTTGTCTGGATCCGCCTGAATCCCTTTCGAGGACACTATGTGGCCTATGTATCGCACTTCTTCTTTGAGAAATGAGCACTTCTTGGGCGCTAGTTTCAACCCGTTGTCCTTCAGCTTTTTGAATACCTGTTTGAGCCGAATCATGTGTTCTTCAAACGTTTTTGAAAAAACCAACAGGTCGTCTGTGTAGATCACACACGTTTTCAAGTTCAGATCTCCAAGTACGGATTCCATTAAACGTTGGTGTGTAGCTGGAGCGTTAGCTAAACCAAATGGCATTCTATTAATTCATAGAACCCCATCGGGCCAACAGTAAATGCTGTTCGCTGTTTGTGATCCTCGGCTATCTCCACTTGATGGTAACCGCTCTTGGGATCCAATACCGTGAAATACTTGGAACCCGATACACACTCAAGTAGTTCCTCGATACGTGGTAGTGCGTGTGAATCCTTTATAGTACGCTGGTTCAATTGACGAAAATCTACGCACATGCGCAGTCTACCGTCCTTCTTTCGCGCAAGTACAATGTTTGAAGCCCAAGGGGAATGGGAAGGACGTATCACTCCGCACATAAGTAGTTCCTTGAGATGTGAACGCACTTCATCGTACATGGCGGGTGGTATTCTCCGATGACGTTGCTTAAATGGCACATTGTCGGTAAGCTCTATTCTATGCTCCACAGATGAAGTACACCCAAGGTCAAGGTCACTTGCGGAGAATACGCTGCTGTTATCCAAAATGAACTGCCGACAAATGCGCTCCAACGTAACCGGCTGTACTTCACACAAAATGGCATGTGGTGAAATAACCATTGTTCTGGCGGTGATATTGGAGATCCGAACGCGAATAGACATCTTTCCCCGATAAACATATGAAGTAATTGTCGGTGCAATGTCGAGATCCGCAGAAATGGATGCCGCATTCGACGCTTCCAGCATAGCACATACCCGTTGATACGGCAACTCTTCATCTGTATAGCCGTTCACAGTAACTTCACTATTGGGAGGAACTATGACGTTTTGAAATTCTCCACTCTTTACCAGTGCCAAGCGGTTGTTATGCCGACCCAACTCTCGTTCCTGCAACGTCAAACTCCTGAACGTCAGATACCATGGCGTTTCCAATTTCGCCGTCTGCAGGAAACGCGCTCCATGTGATTGGCGACACTGTTTAAGAAAGTGGCACAAAACGTTGGTACCCAATAAAACAGGAACTCCCGAACTATATCTGCTTTCTGGGGTTACAAGTAGAAGGCATCGTTCCATACGAGGACCATCCAAACCGTCAACCTCCACATCCACTTCTATGTAACCCATATATGGAAGAGACTGTCCATCTGCGCATTCAATATCCAAGATGGCCGACAGTTCAATTATGGGAATATGCTGCAAATGGGATCTGTAAAACGATTCTGAAACCGTAGATACTGTGGAACCGGTATCCAATAAAGCCTTAGATGGTATACTATTGATAGTCATCTGCACCTCATTACCCATACCAACAAGTCCTTCAGGCAATGAAGATTTAAACTTTGATTGTTGTTTCCGGATGGGACAAAATAAATGGCGACCTACTGTTCGCCCCTCCCCATAGGTCTCTGCCAGTTTAAAGCTGCTCGTGAATGGTCAAGATTGATCCTGCAACCCACGCTAAGATGACCTACTTGTCGGCACCGCCAGCAAACCGGACCTTCTTGAACTGACGTGTCATGACCTTGACTTCCGGGTGCGTGCACTCTAGGTGTACGATCTCTAGGTGCATAACCTTCAGGCACGTGACCACGATCGCCGAGATCTCGCCGGAACTCACCACGAGGACCGCCATCTCGTCTAGTTGGATATACTGGCGAAGAACCAGTCTGCTGTACAACTCGGTTACTCTGCTTCAGTTCAGCCAATTCATTGCTCATACGGTGAACCATTCCCTTAAGCTCCTTCAACTCTGAAGTTTCAACAGCGGCCGCCATCTTGGATGCAGTCACCATTTTTTTACCCCGATTTTCTGATTTGCGCTGATTCTCGTCATGCTCTATTTGTCTCAAGGCCATTCGCAGCTGGTCAAAATCGCTGATGACATCAAATTTATGACCAGATATGTCACGCAGGGATTTTCGTAAACCTGTCCAAAACATAGCGCGCAACATATCATTGGTTTGGCTCTTCAGGACCTGTCCCTTCTCAACAGCTCTATTAAGTACATCTTCTAATCTACAGCCCCAGCTTGAAACATCTTCCTCGTCTTTCTGGCGAGCGCTGTAGAACTGGGCCAAGATTGACTCTTTCAGTTCAACAGTACCATAAATACTGTCCAACTTCTCGATCACGGTAATGGCATCTGAATTTGGTCCTAGTCGCATGGCGACCCTACCGGCCTCTCCACGAAGTGATCTCCTCATAGCATGCGCCACGACTTCTTTAGTGTAAGTTTTGTCTTGAAGTAGGCACTTTATTTCATATCGCCAGAGGTCATATGGTGTATCCCCTTTCCCGGGTCTCGTATCTCCAGAAAAATTTGAAATTCTGGGTTGAAACGAGGTATGGGAAGTCACTGTATTGACCTGAGTACCGGGGATTTCTGGTTTCACTTCTGGATTATCTTGGCTGGCTATATAATCTTTCATCCACGATGTCAAGTCCTGTGCCGAGTCTGCCTTAGGCTTCACCCCCATCTCCGCAAACGCGGCTCCGATGCGTTTCAACTCCTCGTCTGTTAATGCGGTCGCCATACTCAATATAGTAGAACTATGCGGCCAAGCAATCAAGAGTAGTGTGAAGAAAAAAACAAAGAAAAACCGTTCGCAAACACTGAAAAGCTGAACGCTATAAGCGAACAAATGGCACCTACCGAACCATTTACTGGGCGAAGGGAAGTAACCAACGCGTCAAAAAAACCCCCAAAAAACGATAGTTGAGAGATAAAGTGATAACTCTCAACCAAAGCACCGTGAAGAATACAGAAATAAAGATAACCGATTTCCGAATTCGATCGTTTCAAATTGCGCATGCGCGAACGGAATGTAACAAGCGGAACCGATCAGTATGCAAATAAGGGGAGTAACCACTTACCACAGCACCACCAATATGCCCTGAAACGGTAAATACATTTAACCCAAACTTACCTATACATAATATCACAGCAACACACATCTAGTCATCTCCATACAGATAATCACTTTCTATACTACTAATATGAAAAGTGAATTTTTTGTTTCAAAGTCAGCAGTCTCAAACCAGTCAGAATATATGTAGCAGTCAGAGAAATACGTCAGTCAAATTCATTTATACCAAACAATACAAACACACAGACGCCAATATGTGCAAACCGGGCTACCATATAAGTTCCCTCGCGATCTGCTGCCAATTTTGTTCACAAAAAAAATGACCAAATATTTCACAAAAAATGCAAACCTTATTAAACAAAGTGATCTAGTATACCTTAAATCTTTGTTTAGTGAACATACAGTCTTGGTATTTTACATAACTTTATGCATTATGGCACGTACCAGTACTCACACAAAAAAATAACTCCGGAGATAATGGCCAAGCAAAAAATATAATAAAAAATACCTGGAAAAATAGAATATAAATACAGAATATGGCATTAATAAACCATAGTTCTGGGGATATAACAAAAGAACCAGAAAAAAAATATGAAAAAAAATAATAGGGCCAATGGAATTCCGTAGCAAGACACCTATCACTTTGAACAGTGGAGATAGTTCATTTGACCTCGGGGCAAAAAAACGAGAGAGAAAAAAACAATGTTTTCGTGACGAGAAAAAAAAGGAGA